>JAACNH010005474.1:0-20188 GCA_019447015.1 Hymenochirus boettgeri
CTGAGGTAAAGCCTACTGAGGTAAAGTCTACTGAGGTAAAATCTATTCAGATAAAGTCTACTGAGCTAAAGCCTACTGAAATAAAGTCTACTGAGGTAAAGCCTACTGAGGTAAAGCCTACTGAAGTAAAGCCTACTGAGGTAATGTCTACTGAGGTAAAGTCTACTGAGGTAAAGCCTACTGAGGTAAAGTCTCTGAGGTAAATCTACTATGTAAATAAGAAGCCTACTGAGTAAGCCCTACTGTATGTAAAGCCTACTGAGGTAAAGCCTACGAAGTAAAGCCTACTGAGAGTAATGTCTACTGAAAAAAGTCTACTGAGTAAAGTCTACTGAGGTAAGCCTACTGAGGTAAAGTCTACTGAGGTAAATCTATTGAGATAAAGCCTACTGAGGTAAGCCTACTGAGATAAAGCCTACTGAGATAAAGTCTACTGAGGTAAGTCTACTGAGATAAAGTCTACTGAGGTAAAGTCTACGGAGGTAAAGTCTACTGAGGTAAAGCCACTGATGGTAAAGTCTACTGGAGTAAAGCCTACTGAGGTAAGTCTACTGAGTAAAGGTCTACTGAGGTAAAGTCTACTGAGGTAAAGCCTACTGAGATAAAGCTACTGAGGTAAAGCCTACTAGGTAAAGCCTACTGAGGTAAAGTCTACTAGGGTAAAGCTACTAAGATAAAGTCTACTTAGGTGAAGCCTACGAGTAAAGTCTACTGATACAAAACCTACTGATAAAGCCTACTGGTAAAGTCTACTGAGAAAAAGTCTACTGAGGTAAAGTCTACTGAGGTAAAGCCTACTGAGGTAAGAATCTACTGAGGTAAAATCTATGAGATAAAGCCTACTGAGGTAAAGCCTACTGAATAAAGCCTACTGAGATAAAGTCCTACTGAGTAAATCTACTGAGATAAATCTACTACTGAGGTAAAGTCTAACTGAGGTAAAGTCTACTGATGTAAAGTCCTACGAGTAAAGTCTACTGAGGTAAAGCCTACTGAGGTAAAGTCTACTGAGGTAAAGCTACTGAGATAAACCTCACTGAGTAAAGCCTACTAAGGTAAAGCCACTGAGGTAAGTCTACTGGGTAAACCTACAAGATAAAGTCTACTTAGGTGAAGCCTACTGAGTTAAGTCTACTGAGATAAAAACCTACTGAGGTAAAGCCTACTGAGGTAAAGTCTACTGAGATAATGAACACTTTGATTATCGGTGCACCAATGGTCTTTAAGGAATGTCCATGTTATTGACACATTACTGTTAGAGCATCCGAGAACCTTAACAGTGGGAAATCCTGTAATCCTAAAAATCTGCTTTTTGATCAACTATGATGAAAAATGCTATAATACACATGGTATGGCTTTGGTGTTTGCAGGTTGGATGTATGACTGAACCTTTGCAGTAAAACAGCCTTACATTACAGCATTCAGAGTCTACATATTACTTCCATTTGTTGCTGCCGTTTATGCCATGGTATTAATAACAGTATGCTGGATTATTGCCAAAGTAGAGTGCCTGATCTCATTGTGCTTACTACTGTTCATTGACAGTTTAATAACTCATGTGGTTTTGTGCCAGCAGCTATAAAAAGACAAAGCTACGGAACCTGAATAAACAACAAAATCATGTAAATCCTCATGGGATTGTATGGTAATTACCTATAGTGATCATTTATTGGGGTTGAAATATGTACTGCTAGTGGCAGTATTTTGGAAGGGTTCTCCACTCCCAAAATGATGTTTTTTCTGTAGTGTAGGGAACCCCACAGCCCCACCCCAGCTTCTATTTTTTTAGGAAAAGCCCCAGAAATCGACTTAATATCCTTCATTCCCTCAGCTCTCATCTCTGTTGCTACTCCCTTCACGGAAGTAGCAATAGGGGCTGGACTGGCAGCCGTGTGTCTGTGATTGGTAAGAGTTAGTAATCACAGATGCAGCTGCCAGCAATGCAATGAACCAAGAGAACGAAAGTAGTGTAAGCATATTCCTGGCCTTGTTTTAAAAAACAAACTGGCGGTTGGGTGCTCCACATTGCAAAAAGAGTTTTTATACAGCTAAGATGAAACACCCTGAGGAATCCGGAGGTGGAAAAGGGAAGCTTCCCTGTGCATGTCAGAGTCCTCTAAAAGGACAAGGAAGAGGCAGGCACGAATGATCACAGAGAGCTCCCACTCGTTTTTTTAGTTTTGGGGTGGACATGCCCTTTAATTTTCAACTTGAAGGTTGAGATTTTTACCCAGTATTTCGGCCACGACCATATCGGCCCATTGATGTCCGCTTTGCAAATTTCATCTTGCTCGGATTTGTGGTCCAAATAAAAATGAACAATTACCTAGACAATTCTTTAGAGAGCCCACTATATTTTTGCATTTATCATAGAACGTTAGCCCAACTCTAACCTTCCCTTTTTTAAAGATGGCTGCTCCTGATGTGTCTGAAACTCTCTGCTCCTCCCCCCCACTGACACCCCCATCTCTGATACTGTGCATTTGTCTATGCCTAAATCATGTTCTGAGCAGTAACCCCCCCTTTAAGACAAGGAAAGATTTATTTGAGGGTGGCTTTTATTTAAATTATTAACATCCACATGTCATATGCAGTCTTCGTAAACAGATCTAAAAAGAATGAATTCAAGCAGAACAGGTTGAACTGCTAGGTTCATTAAGTCATTTTAAAGAAGTAATGCTAATAAAATTCAGCGTTGATGTTATTAATGCTAACAATCCTTTTTAAAACCGTGGACTACATACATATGCAAATATCCAATATCCAACTAGATGATTTTAGAAACATGACCCATATCCATATGCAAATAGTCTCATCTAGAGCATATGTATATGTATGTCTTTGGTATTTTTACCTGTTCTTATATCTGAATTATCAGAATACTGGTGGTTGGTTATGTTGTTTTGGTTTCCGAATATACAAGCTACTTTCTAGGGTCTGAATATTCGAGGCTACTTTCTATGGTTCCAGAATATACAAGCCACTTTCTAGGGTTCCAAATATACTTGGCCACTTTCTAGGCTTCTGAATATATCTCGCGTGTCAAGGAGTTAGTTTTTATTATAGTTTGATGATTTGTTCCCCTGACCATTTTCCTTTCTGATTTTTTTGCCCCATTGACTTCTGTGAGTTTGTTTGGGATTTGCGAATTTTCTAATTTTTTTTAAAAAAAGACGGAACTCACCAGTTATGAACATCTCTAGTATTAAATTTCAAGTTCTCCTGCTTTTACTATTGCCCCAAATGGTCTGGCTATACCTCCATATGAGATCAGATCTATAGTCTAGGTTCTGAATTTAGAAGGCTACTTTCTAGGGTTCTGAATATACAAGGCTAGTTTTCTAGGGTTCTGAATTACAAGGCCACTTTCTAGGGTTCCAAATATAGAAGCTACTTTCTGGGTTCCGATATAGAAGCTACTTTCTAGGGTTCCGAATATAGAAGGCTACTTCTGGGTCTGAATATACAAGGCTACTTTCTAGGTTTCTGAATACAAGGCTACTTCTAGGGTTCCAAATATACAAGGCTACTTTCTAGGGTTCGAATATACAAGGCTAACTTTCTAGGTTCTGAATATCATGACTTTTCTAGGGTTCTGAAATATACAAGGCTACTTTCTAGGGTTCCAAATATACAAAGGCTAGTTTCTAGGTTTCGAATAACAAGGCTACTTTCTAGGTTCCGATATTCGAGGGCTACTTTCTAGGGTTCTGAATATACAATGGTACTTTATAGGTTCTGAATATACATGGTACTTTAAAGGGTTCTGAATATACAATGCTAACTTTATAGGGTTCTGAATATACAAGGCTAGTTTCTAGGTGTTCGGAATATACAAGGCTACTTTCTAGGGTGGGTTCTGAATATACAAGGCACTTTATAGGGTTCTGAATTCAGGGCTACTTTCTAGGGTTCCGAATATACAAGCTGTACTTTCGAGGGTTCCGAATATACAAGGCTACTTTCTAGGGTGGGTTCGAATTACAAGGCTACTTTCTAGGGTTCTGAATATACCAGGGCTACTTTCTAGGGTTCTGAATATACAAGGCTACTTTCTAGGTGTCCGAAATACAAGGCTAGTTTTCTGGTTCTGAAATACAAGGCACTTTCTAGGGTGGGTTCTGAATATACAGGGCTACTTTCTAGGGTTCCAAATATACAAGGCAGTTTCTAGGGTTCCGCATATCCAAGGCTAGTTTCTAGGTTCGAATATACAATGCTACTTCTAGGGTTCCAATATACAAGGCTACTTTCTAGGGGTCCAATATACAAGCTTTTCCTAGGGTTCCGATATACAAGGCATTTCTAGGGTTCCGAATATACAAGGCTACTTTCTTAGGGTTCAGTCAGATATACAAGGCTAGTTTTCTAGGGTTCCGAATATCCAAGGCTACTTTCTAGGGTTCCGAATATACAAGCTACTTTCTAGGGTTCCGAATATACAAGGCTAGTTTCTAGGGTCCGAATATACAAGGCTCTCTTCTAGGGTTCCAATTATACAAGGCTAATTTTAGGGTCACTAACTATATGAGGCATCTCAAGGGTTTACTGAAAGTAGTCTCGTATATATGCAGAAATTTTATATAGCTCTCGTCAAGAAGTTCATTTTATTAAAGTTTTGATGATTTGTTCCCCTGACCATTTCCTTTTGGATTTTTTTGTGCCCATTGACTTCTGTGAGTTTGTTTTGGGATTTGCAATTTTCAATTTTTTTTGAAATTCCGAAAAATTCAAAAAAGGAATGTAACTCCCCAGTTACGAACATCTCTATATTAAATTTTCATTCACCTGCTTTTAACTATTTTTATAGAAGGGTGCCTTAATTTTTATTCATTTTTTTTTCCTGCCTAAATCTCAGTATCTGCATCTAAAGCCTCTATATTGGCCTATAGGCAACCATCAACACAAATGGTCTGGCTATACTCCATATAAATCAGATCAAGCAATATCCACAGCTTGTGAAAACATTGTTTGAGGCTATAAACAGATCAAGGAATTCACCAATAGTCACATATCCCTATTACATGACTATTTCTCCATCTTTGTAGTAAAAGAAACAAGGTTTCCTCAGTCATTTGATTTATGACATAACAATTACCGTACTACAGTGATATAAAATCTGTAAAAGATAATTTTCTTAAACTAGACTAACTCAAAACTAAATTCCTGGGCCTCTCTACATTGAGAACAGGCTGACTGGTTTGGAGTCTTCAGAAATAGAACCATCAGAGATTACAGCTAAAGCCACGATAGAGTTATCCTCTACCTGCAAAATTCTTTGTAGAGGTGCCACAAGCTGCTAAAATAAAACGTTTTGTAAACACAAATTTCTCGTTGCAATGAGATCTCTTATAGTCAACATAAGGTGAATGGATCACTTCCATATCTTACATTTTCTTTGTTTCCAGTAATATTTCAAAGGGATTTTATATTGACTGTTATGGATACTGAAAGATATAATTGTTTAGCATGACTTTCCTGTTTTGGTGAACCATAGACACATTTGTGTTGTAGAAACATTAAAATAAACACTTGCTGTTTAGCTGGCCAAGCATCTTTTTCGATTATCTTGTCACTACTATAGTGAAGCCTAAAATAGATTTTTATTTTGATTCAGCTAGAGAACCAGTAAACTCTCTGCCTGATTAGGGTTACTTAACACAGGTTAATATTTGAGGCTAAACAACGTATAGATAATTTGAAACGGGGGAGTTTTCGTTCTGTTTTAGAATTTTCAGATTCCCAAAAATGTGAAACCCCCCCCCCCCAAAAATCCGAACGTTCCGATTTGAAGTGCCGATAAATAAAGTACCGTGAAAAGATGTGCAGAAATTGATCAAAATGTCACATTGGAAATTTAAAATGCGATTCCGAAAAGTCCAATAGACTCTGCTCTGGGTAAATGTCCTGATCGCGATTCAATATCGTGTTTGCGAGGTGGGTAAATCCCGAAAAGGGATCCTGAAAAGGATTACCCACTGCTGTTAGCTGGCGTTAAAATCCAGCGTAAAACTAGCGCATACGCGATATTAAATTACACCGTCGGATGCGCAGGTGACTTTTGCGTAACCTGCACAATCCAACGCTAATGTGGAGTTAAAATCATGCTAAATGAATAGCGAACTGGTTAGCGCGACTAATATATGTTCCCCTATGTTTCTGGTCAAATTAGCCCCTAAGTTGTCAAATTTTGGAATGTCTGGCCACACTAATTTTGCAATTATTAAGGCAAATGAACTTTGGGGTAGGCTAGTAACCCCCTACCCACCCCCAACGCGCAATATTTCTTAAAAAAATCCCCACATTTCTTCTTACAGAGCCTTCTCTCCCTCAGCTGATCCGATCCGCAGGAAGTTTTCAAGCAGGGACCGGACTGTCGGCCGCGTCTGTGATTGCCTGAGAGGCAATAAAATCACAGATTTGCTGACATCAGTGGGGGAGAGGAGGCTCGGTAAGTACAGATCTGTTGTTTTTTTCTAAGAATATTGCGGCGGTTGGGGGTGGGCAGGGTACCTACCTACCCCATAGGATTTCACACAGGCCGCAACAATGGCTGAAGATGGATCCATGAGTGGGAGGGGGGGGCAGCGCATGTCACAGCCCTTGTGGAGGACGAGAAAGCAGCAAGGACTGAATACACACTGACAGCTGTACTCTTCAGTTTCCTGGACTTTGATAAGGCATAGCAGGAGAACCATAAGGACAGCAGAGATGTAGGGTAAGGTTATTTTAAACTACGAGTGGGGCCAGTATATGTTAAATCTTAGTATGGGGGTGACACGCCCTTTATAATGTCCTTTATCTTTTATTACTGTCCTTTTTAATCTGCAGCAACCAAGCGATGTAAACATCTCATTGGTTTCTGCAATAAACGTCACGTTGCCCATTTTTAATGAGTCCTATAGAACATCAGCCATAAAGCACAACCGATCTACAGCTTTTTAGAAAGCCTTATAACTTTGGAGGAGAGAAACCATTCCTCAAATGTAGATGAATCTATTGGTTAAAACGGTTGCCCATTGTGACCTTAATGCAAAAGAAAGCCAAATGCCCTCTCTACGATTGTTGTATCTCGTCCAGCTTTGTTCAGTGACTGATCTACAACGTCCAACAACCCTTGGTGGTCCGAATCATTAAAATTGTTATAATTCTATGGGCTATTGCCACCCATTGCCAATGTTAAGCTAGCAATGTGTTCTTTTGACTCATATTCAACCTGCTGTGATTCTATTAATGGTCCTCATGAAAGGTTCTATCACATGAATCGTTGAAGGGTCCGTATAAATCACCCTTAAAGATCTACCCGCCACTTTGTAAAGGCTATCGACAGCAAGTAGATGCTGATTTCTCACAATGTTTTACTAACCCTCCTTTAATATTTATTCTCACTGGCTCCATACATCATCGTCTGCCAGAGGATGCATTGATGGCTGATGGCAATAAATGGTCTTTGTTTTTCAAAATGGAACAAACATGTCTAATCGTGAAAAGCTGTATGAAAATCTTTCCTTCTCTTCGATGCGATATTTGTCTTCATTTCTGATTATTGGAATATTTAAAATTGTGCTTTATGTGCCATGGCTCTGCCCATGCTATTTGTTTGCAACCATAGCAATCACTACAAATTGTGGCTGGTATAGACCAGTTTGCCTAATTCCACCCATCATTAAATAGGACATGCTACTAGCTGTTAGAAGATCAGATGTCCCCTCTCTCTTTGGCATCCGCAGTCACAAACGCAATCCGATTCTGATGGAAATCAGGTCACGAGTTTGCTGACGAAGCCATCAAAGGAACGATTGTCCGTATATACTTTATACAAACACTGTCTGTTTGGGCCATAGACGCCAGAAATCGTTAGTATATAGGGACCTTTAATGGACAGAATTTTCCATTTGGCCGGAGCTACTGCGGTCGGCTTGGCGGCCTACCCATAGACAATGGCGATATTTAGTAAATCCCTCGAATCCATGGATTTACTAATATCAGCAATGTGATGAGCGTTTTAGTCTGAGAGCTAGTACACACAGGTTACGCCCAACTGACCACTGTGCTCTGAGCCAATTTTTTGGATGATGGGCCTGAATGTATATTAATTTCAACCTCTTACTGATTGATCGTTGGTACCCATAATTGGTCAGTCTGGCAGATTGGACACGTTAAAAAAAATCGTGTCAACTTCAACATGTGTGATCTTCATGACCACAAGATACTATCAGGCTGAAATATAGACAAGAGAAATTTAACTACGACTGTCAGATGACCAATTGGTTTATTGATCGGTAAATCTCTTGCAGGAAATCTACAGTACAGGATAAAAACATAAAGGGAGATTCAAAGTTCTTATTGTATAAATGGCGTAATTTTGCCCTAACCATCAGATGTTAGCTTTCAATGTTAAATAAGATCTGATTGGTTGGGGTAAAATAGCACCATTTTTTAACGATAAGAACTTTTATTGAATCTCCCTGATAGAACACTAGTGCAAACAATTCTACAGAAAAAACAATAATTACAAAATATTAATAATTATTATTATTGTGGATTTATATAGCGCCAACAGCTTTCGTAGCGCTTTACAATTACATGTATACATTCACATCAGGCGCCCGCCGGAGAGTCTTACAATCTAATCACATTTTTTGACACATACAACCTATCAGTATGTCTTTATGATTGTGGAAACCGGAGTGCCGCGAGGAAACCCACGCAGCACGGGGAGAACATACAAACTCCTGGCAGATGTGTCCAAGGGTGGAATCGAACTCAGGACTTCAGCGCTGAAGGTATCAGGGATAACCCCTGAGCCACCATGCTGCCCATAAAAAAATATTAAATTATATATACAGTATACTGATAAATATTCCCCTTATATATATATATATAACTGGATAATTAAAGAATATTAACGTTAAGGGTTGCATGCTTTAACATGCATGTCCAGACAGTGGACCCCCCCTACCAAACCAATCAGTATGAACCTCCAACCCCCACACCTTTTGTTACAATTTGAAAATGTGGTTTGTCTATTAATTGTTATCTGTTCTCCTGGTTGTAGACATGGTTGATTAACTCATGCTTTCATGGACCCAGTTCTAATCCTACTTAACATTTCTCACTCACATTATTCCTCTTCATGTACGTCCCCCTGGGCTGTCACTTTTACCTTCCATTATGATGTCGGCTAACTGGCTCATTGTTTGCTACTTTGGGGGCAGACTAGCACTTTTGTCTTGTAAATACTGGTTTCAGGCCATCTCACTGCCTGAAGCTCACATTGCCCTATTCAAGACCATTTACTCCACAAATAGTGACAATGAGTTATTGCATCTGCCTTCAAACTTCATTTTACCTCTAGCTCCATTACTTGCTTGTCCATTCTCTTACATGACCATCATTGTTTATCCGACCGCTATTGATCCCAGTAATGCTTCTGATTGACATTGTCTCACCTCACTCTACAGGATTTCTGTGGCTTTGTCCTATAAGATATAGAATAATTCTGCTGGCGATTGGCGCGGTTTAAGCTGGGTACCCCCGAAAAGAGGTTTGAAAGATGGCCGTAACGATCTGCAAGATCCTGTCCTGGTCATTTTTGAAAGATCAGGGAAACACGCGGTCCGAGCGTTTCTCCCGCCGCTATAGGGCGACTACCATGGGCAAGGGAAATTTTAAGGCCTTTCTGAATGACTGTGAGGCCAATGGGAACATTCGTTGGCTTGTTCGGCAGTTTGGTACCTAGTTTTTACACACTAATGCCGGCCATAAGTATAATATCATTAGATAATTTTGAGGTTCCATCATTATATAATGTCTAGATACACGCCTTACCTCCTGGTTGGGTTCCTCCGGATGTTCCTGCAATGTTACCCTATCCTCGGCTCATTCATTTTGTTAATAAAATGTCATGAGTGAAATATTCAGAAAGCCCAAACGTTGTAGAAAATCAAAGGAACATCAGGAGGTTTGACGTGTACGGCCAGTATTACGTGAGAAATAGCTGCCATTCCCTGCACACATGCAGCTTACCGCCACTATAACAATTACAATCCATTTGCCAGTGATACTTGATTCATACTGATGATCCCTTGATCAAACTGCCCAAAAATCGATTACCGTCCACCTCACCGTACGATTGGCGATAATCACTTACGTGCAAACAGCCACGCATCCTCTATAAATAGGCTTGCGATGGCTGCACCGACAGTTAGCGCAACTTTAAGGGCTTGAAAAGTGCTGCGTCCCGGCAGTGCTCCCCAGGTATATTAGGCCATAAGTATTGCTCGGGTTGCCCAGCGCCGTTAATGGGAGCAACACAGTTCAAGCTATTTTAATGTAAACCCACGCTACCCAAGATATTACATCATTATGCATCACAAGTGCGCGTGTGTGAGCAACCAGAATGACCCGGATCGAAAGGAGGAGTACTGATGGACCAAACCAATTTCCCGTACTTTTATCCCCTGTGCTCCTGGCTCCCACCCTAAGAGGACAAGACAGAGACTACACCTGGACGCTGTAGTTTAACGTGTGTTTGCACGTAAGGCCTGTGACAACAGTTTATTAAAGAATGTCTATTGTGTCCCATAGGCGTCTATAGTGTATGTTCAAGTTTGTGATCACCGTGAGGGAGTGTGTGGGTGTCTGTGGCAAACATGGGAAATTGTTGAAGTCAAAAGGACACTCCAGTCACATACCGCTGTAGCTGTATTCCAGAACAGGTAGGTAGGTGCACCCCCGGCCCCCACTCCTAGGGCGCAAGAAGTCTCCAACAAACAAAGAAGTGGGAGCACACTACTGATGTTAATCACACTTTTATTAACAGTAACCACACACACAACGTTTTTTTCCGGTTAGACCGAGGAAGGTGACAAGGGCGCCGAAACGTTGTGTGTGTGGTTACGCTAAAAAACGATAATGATAGAGATGGCTGAAATGGTATTTTCGGGATCATGATTAGCGTTCAACTAAACATGGTCTCCCAACAATCTGTCCGTTTCATACGAAATTTCGATTTTGAAACAGTTTTTCCCAGTCATGGATCCCGATCCATAGACAAAACCCGATCCCATATCTGTACTACATGATTAGGTAAGGGTTTCTAGGGAATGTTGGTATATGCAGTCCTGCTTTTGTGACTATTCATTAAGTTGTTGTTCATTGGTGGTTGGTTCACATCCTATCTGGTCTGTGATTTTGGTAAGAGTGCCATTGCCGATTCTTTTGTGTTGTACTTGTTTCTTCAATAATTGTAATTGTTTGACAACCACCTCTATGCTGAGTGTATTAACGAGACCAGTAATCGTACATCTCTGTGCTCAGAAGATACCACTATGCTAGTATACACCTTATCTCCAATACCTGTGGGAAGATTTCTACACCTGGGTGGCGCACCTGAAGAACGCAGCACAGCAACTCAAGGGAATGCTGGAAGGGACCAACCTTTTAGTGAAGTCGGGGGAGTTGTGAAGGATCATTCTGGATAACAGTCTTCCCAGACAGAATTTGTACAAATTATCTAATTTCCTCTGAAATGACTATTCGAACAGTAATATAGGAAGTTCAACGTTGTACATCTTCACAGTCAAGACGTTTCCCCTTTAATTACACAATTATTTAATTAAGCCCAATATTTTTTTCACACCTTTTAAACACATTAGAATGATCCAGTTTTGATAATGTGCCAGAATGTCTGTACATTTTCCTTTATAAGCCTCGCATATCCACGTACAATCTTAACCGCCGTCTCACGACTCCCGACGCAAGGCAACCGATAACAAAGGCCATTTTGGGCCCATAATCGCACGTGGTGAATCCACGGATCACCTAACGTTGCTGTGACCAATCCCATACACAGCTGTTCTCTGCAGTAAATTCGTACACACACATGGCAATTTGGCCCGAGCCACGACCCCGACTATGATGCTCCGCATTAAAAACGGGCGTTCTCTTGTGAGACGAATGTAGATGTGTAATTTGTTTGTCAGGGTTTGTTTCGGATCGCACACACTGTGATTCTGCCCGAAACAGACAGTTCGTCTGCGAATTCACCGTTGTCCGGGGTCGTTCGGCGAGCATCGTCGGGGTCGTAGCTTGGTGAACTCATCGGGACGTGTTACAACCTGTAAGTCGGATGCGTGAGATTAACAGTAATGGAGGGTTTGACGTAAGCATCAAATGAGTTTTTTCCCTTGGCTTAGAGAAAGAAGTTGGCTTACAAGCAATGCAGTTTGCCTGCACCAGAAGTGGCCTTGCATCTGGTTGTACATACACATACAAGGATTGTGGAGCACTCCAATAGCTATTACAACGTCATTTAGCGTAAGTGCTACTGATTCTGTCAAACCTTTATACAAACATAGAAAAGATTCAATGCACTCCTGGGCCCCATACAATATCATATTATCTGCCACTGGCATACATTATAAACATAGAAAAGATAAATCAATTGCACATTTCCTGGGCCCCTACAATCTCATATTATCTGCCCACACTGGCATACTTGTATAAACATAAAAAAGATAATAAATGCACATTCCTGGCCCCATCACATATCATATTATCTGCACACTGGCAATACTTTTGAAACATAAAAGATAATCAAGCACATCTCGGGCCCCATAAATATCATATTATCTGCACACTGCCATAACATTATAAACACAAGAAAGATAATCATGCACATTCCTGGTCCCCGATACAATATCCATATTATCTGCACACTGGCAATACTTTATAAACCAAAGAAAAGATAATCAATGCACATCCTGGGCCCCTAATACAATATCTATATGCAGGATATATCTGCACACTGCATACTTATAACAAAGGGTTTTTAGTATACATTATGTGATCAACATGAATAAATGGTTGTACATGTGTCACCCGAAAATCTTGAAAAATTAAGGGCCCATCCTTTCTATTTAAACACCCTTCATCCTGAAGGAGCTGTCTTCCCATAGCCACGCCCAGCTTTAAGGGAGGGTCGAGTCGGAGTGAGTCAGGGAGTTTTTTTAAAGGAAGATCTAACCTCCTTGGGTGAGGACTGCTATCTTTGCGGTGTTTCCCTTTGGGTACTTTAGAAGGGAGGGGTGGGTGTTTTGAGATGTCATTGGATACAGGTCCATTTAATCCAAGGTACATTTTAAAATCACTATATTACGTCTAAGGCCTCATGGAGGTCGGGCATGAACTTTCTCAACCTCCTGTTGGCCTGGAGCAGTCACTTAAATCTGTAAAGCAAATGTTTTGAAATGTTTTGTGTCAGTTCTTCATTTGCCTCGGTAAACTCTACGTATAAAATTACTATATTATGTATTATACCTGTTGTAATGTGATAAGTATGACTTTGTATACATGTATTACCCTGTAGTAATGTATTTTTTCTTTGTTAAGTTAATCAACTGTCCTTGTATGTTACATTATATTTTTGCCTCATATATATTAATGGCCACTGTATGTTTTTCCTCATGTATATAATGCAACTGTAAGCGACACTGAAGATGGTTGGTGCTATAATAAATTACAAATAATAATAACAATTACTAATAATTAAATAGTAAAAGCTTCACTGACTTAATGTGATATTCAATTCACCATGTGAGCATTAAACCCACATTCCCACCAATCCATCTCACGACTTTAAGAGCCAAACCAATGAAACAATAGTTTGTATATTTAATATCAGTCAGACTTATTGTTTGGTTTTTATGACAACAGTGATGAGCAATGTGACAGGGCTCTCTGACTCTAACAACTGACGCAGCAATTATAGAACAGGAATTACTTTATTATTGTCCAATTACAATACTAACTCGAACTAAAACCCCCTGTTCTTACTGTATATAACACTATACTTAAATACGTATTTTTCACTATTGTATTTTATTCATATTCATGTGATTTTTTTTTTATAAAACAAATCTCATTCAAAATGGTTGATTTCAAAATTGGGCCAGGGTTCTGTCCTTTAAGCTGACATTTGTTATGTACGTTCTCCCTTTATAAACACACTCCCTTGAACCTGCTGCCTCTACCTCACTCTGCCTATGTGACTGTCTATGTTCCTGTGATACTCATTGTTCTGATGGAATCTGGGGCAGTCTCTAAAGCATTGCTTGCTGGGAGATGAAGGACCAGGACTCCTGCTGTCCAAAAAATTTCTCCATTATGTGCCATTTGTCCACATAAGTGATTTCCTGCTGGTAACACAGGACTGCTTTATAGCTCATTGACAGACAGAATCATCTCTCATCTGCAACTTAACACCACTACAGCGCATTTGTTCTGACAACAAAGCTAAAAAAAAAATCGTTTGGAAATGACTAGGTTCAATGATTACATTGTAAATTGGGGACCATAAATGGCACATTGTATCACTCTGTTGATTCAGAAAACAGGACAACTAAACAACTCATTAGCTAGGTACACACCTAGCGCTTATTCTTCCTTCCTCCTGACCTGACCGTTCGATACTTTCGAACGGTCGCCAGGGAAGCTGTCGTCGCGGCAAAAGCAGCCGCGTCCGATAGTCACAACGCGACCGATCGTGGGTCCATAGAGACCGCAATTCGGACGATGTTTTTCACCCGCTGTCCGATCGTACTTTCGTCCGATTTCGGACCAACGTCGATCGGACTGGGCACATTCGGATTCGATAATCGCGTCCGATCGAACCGATACACTGAACTATCGGTCGATCGGACCGAATACTAATCGTGTGTACCCAGCTTTATACCATGTGGTCAACCAGCGGCAATATAGACATTTACCAAATCACCAAACAATGCAGGATAGGAACCTTAAGTAGCGAGCAATAGGACTCCCCCACACCAGAAGCCCAAATACCCCGGGTACTGTAGCTATAATACCACTTTCAATACGAGGCACAGGCCTTGATCCTATGTAACCCATCTAAAGGACAATAACGCATGAAACCCTCTCCGTTCAAATTTAAATCAGAGCGCGCCCAAAAAATCCTGGGTAATATCACCGCCGTCATAAATAAGAAGAAACCCACCTTAGGTATGCACCTGATTGGGTGTAAAACTTGTCAAAATATCAACAGTCCAAACCACTAAGAATATTTTAATTGAAAACGACCAACGTTTCGTCTTCTACGAAACCGCGTTCCTCCGGGTCGGTGTAAATCTAACTCCATCGCATGAAACTTGGGGTCATTTCGCGGACTCCCCACATTTCCTCCATCCCTGTGTCTCTAGAAATGTTTAATGAGCTTTAGTCGGGCTTAAGAAATACTTATTCTAAGCTGGGTACACCGTACTCTCGTACAGATCAGTGAAAGAAGACAAGACTGGTACTGCATGAGCCTCTGTCTCCATCTTTCAAATAGACGGGGCAATACACACAGTCCCCACGTTCTCGACCATGACAGCATCATATACAACATCATATACACGCATATACACGTCATAAACACAATCATATAACATCAATATGACACATACATATACACCATCATCTACACATCATTCTACACATCATATACACATCATATACACAGCATATCACAGCATACACATCATTACACATCTATACAACACTCATATACCAGCATATACACATCATATTACACACATATACACATCATATACCCAGGATATACAACATCATATACACATTATACACATCATATCACATCATATACACAGCATATACACCATCATATACACCTCATATACACAGCATATACACATCATATACACACCATATACTACATCATCAATACACATCATACCATCAGATACACAGCATATACAACACATATACACAGCATAACACACTCATACCAGCATATACACGCATATACACATCATTACACCATCATATAACAAATCATATACACCATCATATACACATCATATACACAAGCATATACACAGCATAACACCGCACTATACACCATCATATACACATCATATACACAGCATATACCACAAGACACTATATACCACATTGACATCATACACAGTCATAGTACACACATATACATCATACAGCATATACATCATATACACATAATACAATCATATAACACATCATATACCATCATATACACACATATACACAGCCTATACCAGCATATACACTCAGTCAATTCATACACGATCAGTATACACCATCATATACACATCTATACACATCATTACCCATCATAAATCACAATCACTCATATACACATCATATACTCATCATAGACACAAGCATATACACATATAGCCAGCATATACACATAATCTACACATCAATACACGCCTATACAACACACCATGATACACATCATATACACATCTAGTACACATCTCTATCACATCATATACACGCAATACACTCATATACATATCATATACACATCATACAACACATCATTACACATCATTACACCTCACAAAATACCATCATGGGGAGAAGACGCTCCAGACTGTGTTTCCTCTGATGGGAGTCTAGCGTGGTCCGATGGAAATTTTCGGTCTTTTCCCAGAACAAGTGTTTTGCCGACTGCGTCAGTCGTCGGCCGCACCGCTCGTTCGGGAAAACGAAGGTACACACACAATACGATAAGCCCATAACGGTCGATCCGATGGTAGCTTTTATCGGTTACTTTTGTACCCAGCTTTAACAGCCTAGTTGCTGACTGCTTGATTCTGTCTATTAACCCAAGGATGTCTCCCGTACTCACAGACATTATGACAACTCCTCTGCATGACGTATACTTAAGGCTGAAGTAGAATAAAGCCTGGTTACATTGCATACCATGTATAGCCATCGCATATACAAAACACACAAACAATGGCCATTGTATGGAATCAATACTGTTTATAAATGGCTTACTCTCTGTGTCCGCTCCACCTCAGTCTGACACTTGTATGGTGTCAATTACTATCAACTGACATCGAATGTTTCCCTACTGAACAATATGAGAAAATACAGACACGGAAGGCAAGAAAATACAGACACAGAAAACCTACTGCAGTGAGGTCACACACATGTATATATTCTTCTCACACTTGTAATGCCGGTCCTCTCAACTAATCATTGTACCTAGGTGATCCATCACAGCAACCCAGACCGAATGCCCCATTCACAATCGATTCCATCCCATCGGGCAGCATGTTCTGTATCCCCCTGTATCTATCTACCTAATAGCCAAGCGCCTGTTCTGTTATAAAACAGCCTAACATGGGTCCTGCTGTGTTGTGGCTGGAAAGTCCTAATGATCGGGCAAGCTTGGATTTTTGTGATTCTTTTTAAGAATTGGGGGTTTACTAGTAAATTTAGCAGTTCTTTCTGTCACTTTAACCAATGACACCATAATAGGGCAATGGATGATCCATTATGTGTTTATCTATTGACTTTTATACGTTTCCCCCCCTTCTAGAATTAAACTGAACCCTGAGTTGACTAATGTTTTTCCCTCCATAGCTATCTACTAGGTATGAAAATATACGGTAATGTCTTTGTTCCCCCTGACACGTCCTTCTTTAGACACCTCCCCGGTGAACCTCTTTAGAAACGCGTGGCCATTAAGTCGATTCTTTCGGCCTTTCTTCCATTTAACTAAGTAAATAGAAAAACAGGTTTGGCTGGAAGTGAGTGTAACTACTGGGAGTGCCGCTCTGGGTTTTCAGCCAATCATCTTCTTGGCATTTTGTCAGCCATGTGTTAGTGATACGACAGACCTATGAAGAGTTTGGAGAATGAGGGACCCAGAACTAATTAGGAAATAATGGGTCACATTTAATGAGACAAAGTTCTACATTTTGGGATGTCCAACATTTCCACGTCTGGCCCTTATGAGTTACAACACCCATATCCCTGCCCGCACTCAGCTTGTTATCAACAGCATCTCAAGTCAGATTGTTGGCGAATATAGTCGTGAGATGGCCGAACTTCCGAAATCCTTCCTCCCTCGAGGATTCGCGGATTTTCACAAAATCAGAAAATTCGAAAACCCGGCGAATCACCCAATTAAAGTCACGGGAAACAAAGTTCTGAAATTTTCCGCATAAATAAAACGGTTTAAATAGAGCAGTAGGTGACTACTGTAATGGCTTCCTGGGACCTGGGAAATGGTCCTGTGAACTATCCCTGCTTTATAGAAACAGCAAAAAAGGAAAGTAAGCGAACCCGGCGCATCTACCTCCGGGTTTCCCCACGGGCCTTTTTTGTAATCCTTGAACTGCGATTCGAGAATCCATCGACATTCCAGCTTCCTGATTTTCATCTGTTTCGAGGATTGTCGAAAGTTTCCGCAGCTCGAACTGGGAACCCCCTCCCAGCATTGAATGTCCTTGCGGCATTGACAAGTGCCTTGTTCGCTGGAAAGTTTTCGGAAAGCGGTACTTGGGAAAATCCGTGGAATCTGTCCCAGTGGATCCCATCCTGTCGTGGGTCATCTTTAATAGTGCACAAACAAGGACCCTCTAACGATTCTCATATATTATTATTATTAATGGTGGATTTTTAGCGCCAACATCTTCTTCCATAGCGATTACAATTCCATGTATCATTCACATCAGGTCAGGCCTGCCCCGAAGAGCTTACAATCTAAGCACATTTATTTGACACAATACAACTATCAGTATGTCTGTTTATGATTGTGGGGGAAACCGGAGCGCACGGAGGAACCCCACGCACGCCGGAGAGAACTAACAAACTCCTTGCAGATGTGTCCAAGGTGGAATCGAACTCAGGAATGCCAAGCCACAACCAGTGCTAACGCACTGAGCCCTTGCTGCCCATACATTGATACACACTCCCTATTATCCAAATACACAACCAATCATGGACACCCTAATGTCTCTCTCACACACAACCTACTAAAGGAAAGGTGGCCATACAATGTGGATTTCCGCATCGCAATGTGCCACACACACATTGGTATCTGTCCGCACATTGCGAAAGGAACCAGCACACATGCCCGACACGATCCCCTTACACTTATGGGGATTGGTTAGTCCGTGCGGCCATACCCTGCAAGAATCGTCTTTCCCGATCGAACGGAGTGCCGATTTACGGCAGTTGCCGCCACTCTACTCGGTCAGGTAATATCCCCTCCGGGGATCCGCCACGATGGGATTTACCTTTATTCGCTCGTGTGTATGGTCACCTTAACTTTCAACACAAACCCTAGTGGAACGCCATGGACATCCAAATTCCTTACAGATGAAAAAATAAAGTCTCTGTCACCCGTTTGGACCAACACAGTACACACTCCTGGGACAGACCAACAATTTCTTCTCCTTTTGACATCCGATTGTGACACTGCTGTTATACCTGCACACAAGCACCTCTATACATATGCATTGCTATATCGTACATGCACCGTTATATTTTCCATACATGCAATGTCTGAAAAAGGAAACAAAACTATTTTATCCTAAGGTGCCATCCTCATTTTAAACGGACAACAAATATGGACACCCCTTTTTTTTTTTTTTACCGACACGTACAAAGTTACAGCACCCCCGTGGGCATTTAGTCCAGGCTGAACGATGGCTTCCGTTGCTAATTATGGAACCTGATTAGGTTTAGGATTTTAAATTAGATGCCTGCTTTCATAATATATAATAAACGAGTCAATACTCGCTAACTTTAAAACTTATTTTTATATTTTATATTATAGTAAACTATGGCAAATGAAGTATAATTGGGCCGCTTCTGTGACCAACGGAACTGACTAGTCCATCACCATTATGATCTTCTCCTTCCTCTTGTATAATTTAACAAGTACCAATGGCGATGTATACGTCAAAGCTCAAAATAACCGATAATTATTCAATATTCCTTGGTAGGTGATCCTGTAATGTTCCAGTATCTAAATGTCTGATTGGCCATTGTCCGCAGTATGGAATACATATTACCGATCATGTAATTACACAAAATCTCATCGAATAATAAACTATTGCCTCTGGTGGCTTGATTTTCATTCAATTCATATTTTATGTGTTCTCAATAACTTACAATGCTCCTGATACTTGCTGATAAAACCCATATTTTGCGACCATACGCTATGGCCCAATTGAATACCGTTATGGTCCTTGGCATGGCAGTCTTAGAAACTATCTCTGTGGAACGTATGAAACTATCCATTGGTGGGACAGGCGACTTCAAGCCAATGACTGAATTCCTATCTCCTAGCGCTCCCCCTCGTCTCCTCTCCCCTCGC
>JAACNH010005475.1:0-20179 GCA_019447015.1 Hymenochirus boettgeri
TTCAGCAATATTACTTCCTGTTTGAACACTGTTTTCAGCCATGTGAACAGCTTGTAGTCATGTGACCAGCCTCTGCCTGTATTAATAGGCCCTCCATTTTAACTGTCAATTTTTTCCCCAGGTACTTCCTGTTTTCCGCAGAATTTAGTCTTAACTGAGCATGCTTCTCCCCCGGGGCAGAGGGGTGGGACAAAACCTACTGGAAGCAGGAAGTTTGAACATTCTCAATCAATCAAATCAATTGCCAAAAAATTCTCACAGGCTGCAGCCAGAGATGTGACTGTTGGCTCATTTTAAAGAAAATACTGCAGGCTTTCATTTAACCCTAACTTGTTTTGAGACCACAGTTGCCCTTTAAGTACAACTCATCACCCCTCCACCACCGTCATCTGTCACAGTCTTAACTGATGTCTCTACTCAGAACAGCCAGTAGATCTGCTCGAGGGGCAGTGAACACCAGAGCTAATTACACTTGGGGGACATGTGAGTATTACAACCTTAGGGTTTGAGTGGGTGCTTTATTTACATGCTTTTTAATTTATGGCTTTAGATGTATACCAATATTTAGGATTTATATTTGACCATGTCATGTCAGGCTACTGGTACTTCAGGATTTTAATTCAAAATATTTTTAACTTGTTTGATCCTTTAAATTTAAAAGACTTGTTTAAAGTGTAACTGTGGTCTCTTAGCAAGTTAGGGTTAAATAAACACCTTCAGTCTTTTAAAATGAGCCCTGTGTGAAGTTACATTGCTGGAAGCTGCTTTCAGCAGCTTTAAGCCATGTGACCAGCTTGTAGCTATGTGACTACCTGTATTGATAGTTTCACCCCCTCAACTGTCCATCTTTTACATTGTATTTGCTTTCATTTGCCTGTGTGAACCTTTGACAAAGACAGATTGACAAATATTTTCTATATATAAGGCTCCAGAAGTCTGGGGGGGCAGGCTCATTAAATGTCTCTGCAGGAACTTTCCTGTCTTTCAACATCTACAGGGAGATTCACCCAGAGCCGCAAATGCTCTGGACAAATCTCCCATACAGGAGAGCTGGCGTTAAATACTTACACGCTAAGACCCGCGCAGCCTCTGGTAAATCACTTTGCGCCGGCTGCGATAGTGCCTCTTCCGGGACTCGCGCAGCCACCGCAAAGTGAGACTTAAGGTTGCGCTAACCGATCAAGAAAGGAGCGCTCCTCTGTGAATTCCCCTTTAAGTCTTTAGCATGCTCAGATCCCAGTAACAGTGAGGAGTAGATGGTCATGTGATATCATTTAAGCTATTATTTTTTTCTTTTATCCGTACAAACACAGTTGCCATTTCATGTCGCTATACATATTTGTAGTTAATTTTTTAAAGTTACTTTTCCTTCCATTTAAATGATAGTATGATTTATTTTCCTATATCAACCCTGCTCTATGATAAGGCCACTATAGGGTGCCTTTACTATAAATAAAATAACAAAAGAGGACTGTATCAGGAAAAATGTGTTTGGCTGTGGAAATCTCTTTAACGTTTCTTTCTTTTTTTTTTTTAAAATCAGAAAATAATAGTTGTATTAAACAATAGATGTAAGTGCCAGTGGTAATGCATGCTGGAAAGATCCATACATAATATATCTATGCTAGACGTATCTTTTCTCCATTATTTTTTATGTTCACTGTACCCCAGAAAGGTGAAGAACATTGCATACTTATAAATTATTCATTAGACCCTTGCAGGCATAATAACCTCTGTGCATATTCATCACAGTGAAATACATTATTCAAAAGGCATCTGGATAAACAGAAACATGTGAGCAGTTTAAAGAATACCCGTAAAATAAGAGTGCGCAATACAAAAGTTTGCAACACATTTTGCCATCTGTATAAAGACCATGGAATATATTTATAAAACACAACTATTTTATATGCTAGACTTAACCACTATTTCTCCAACTTTATTGATAATTCAAATGAGACAAAAAAACAGAACATTTTCTATTACCAGATCAGGGCATACTAATTGTAAATAGGTCACATACACTGGTGACTTATAAAGTATTGTGAAAAACAGGCCTCCCACCTTTTATTTAAAGGGTATCTATACTCTAAAAAAATCTGGGCTTTAGAGCCTGAGAAATCATAATTGTAATCACAGCATTTACAGGGAAAGACCAGTCACTCCAGGAGCACAAATTGTAGTATGTGACCCATTAATGACCTCTTACTAGGATCTTTGGCTGCCTGCCAGAAAACTTTCTGCAACAATTAAGAGAATCAGCAGAGAAAAGAAGGAAGGGGGAGGGAGATGTGTAAGCAGAGCAGTGTCCATGGTGAGGCTGTGGAGAACTTATAAGTGTCGCAGACACTACAAGAAGGCAGTGAGTAAGGGTGGGTGGGGTCAATTAGGAGTACTCACTAAACATTAATAATTTAATGACAAAGCAAGCACAGATAAATATGTGAGTACCACCATTTTACTTCTCTCAAATTGTAGTTTCAGATAATGTAAAGTTGTTTCAGTGAGTATAGTGACCCTTTAACATCATTGAATCTCCTATATCTATTTATACTGGCCATACACTATTTAGACACTAAAGTCAATTTGACGTTCGAAAGGATACTGATTCGCCTTTAATGTCAACTGAGTAGTTCTTACCTGCAACATTCGTGCAACTTTTCCAGGCCAGATAATGCTTTACGATCAACGATACATCTGTAATGTGACATGTAACAACCATGAGGTTGTCCAGAAAGTCGCAAGAACATCTGCAGGTGAGCGTAAGTGTAAGGGAACATTTACATAGATCAAATAGGTGAAAGTGCACTCTGTCCCAATAGGTGGGTGCAGACACCTCAAACAGTCCTCCCTTAGGAACCACAAAATATGACAAAAATGGAGCTGAGCCTCGCACTCCAAAAAACCAAAACACTTAATTTATTGAAGACCACACACCACACATATCACAATGTTTTGTGGGTTACATGAAGAAGGGGGCATGTAACCCCTGAAACGTTGTGATATGTGTGATGTGTGGTCTTCAATTAATTAAGTGTTTCTTTGGGGGGTTTTTTTTGGACCCTCAGTTCCATTTTTGTTGTACATTTACATAGAAATTTAATAGATTTGACGTTCCATCACTGAATATATTAAAGGTCTAAGACAGTAATTATGGGTCTGTGGTTTTACCTTCTGTGATGTTCCCATCCTGGACCATTCATTTTGTGACTGAAAGTCAATTACAAATAAAATTGGACCAGGTTCTTCTGACATACACAAACATTGCAGGAACATTGGAAAGTAGAGTATGGCCAACATTAGGCTCAGTGTTATTGAATGAAACTCGGTTTTTTTTGTTGGTGCTGGGGTTGGTTTCTTGTTTTTCTGTTGTGGCCAGGTGTTGGGAGGAATGGTGGTTCCTGCACGTTAAGCTGGGTACTGGGCTTGAGGACTTTTTCTTCTATTAAAATGGCTTACCGGTAATAAAAGATATGTTAAATAGTGTACAGCTCAGCCAAGGGAATTGGCTAATTTTCGCTTATTATGTTACCAGGATATATATATTAATGGAATTACCAAATCAGAAAATGCCCCAAAATTCATGTTTGCTATTTTGACCTTTTGATCATTTTTTTGTGTGTAAAGAAATAACTTTTCAATGCTTTATAACTACCTTGCTTATTCTCCATATTTTTAAGTTCAGCAATGTAAAGAAAAACAGTTTTAGAGAAGTACAGAGAAAAGAATCTTTGCCTCTTTATAAAAAATGCCAAATAGTAAAGGAAAACTCTGCTTCATCACCCATTTGTGTAAATGGAAAGCGATAAAGTAAATCTAGTAAATAAAGTTAGATAGTGGTGCTGAGTCATAAAACATGTTTGAGCTTGTGATTAATAGATTAATAGTTTGACTTGACTAGTTTTTTTTAGAGATTCTGAGCATCCAACTCTTCTTACATTTTTTGGCAAGCTTACATTTAAGCAAGCTTTCGGGAGTCCTAAGCCCCCTTCATCAGGCTGAATGCTACCTGATGAAGGGGGCTTAGGACTCCCAAAAGCTTGCTTAATTATTTTTTTTCTAGTTAGCCAATAAAAGGTATCACAGCGTCAGCTCTACTTTTTTTCTCTTACTTAAGGCTAACACGGTACAAACCTCAACTATATATAGACATAAAACATGTAAACAAACTGTCGGCAGGGGGCGCTGCTCGGCTGAAATCCAAGTTGATATCTGCACGCAGCCCCAAAAAAAAAAAAAAAAAAAGCAATAAGGAAGTGGAGAAAGCGGAAGTGGAATCATCACCCACAACAACACACAGAAATCCTGAGATACCGAGAGGAACGGACTCGTAACCATGAACAACAAAGGTAAGTAGAGGCCGAGGCTGGGCACTTAGGCGAGGGATGATAAATGGCCGCGCTGTGGCGCTGGTCCGACTGGCATTGGTTTGACCTGGAAAGAGTGGATAGTATGGGCACTGGGTGGGCAGCCATAGAAATACACTGGGGAACGGAACCCTTCCGGGAGTGTGGTCACTGTCTCCCCCCTTGTGTTTAGGTTACAGTAGTTACACCCTTGTCTTGGGAAGGAGAACCCTGTGCCAAGCTCGGGATGGAGCAGGTAGCTGGGCAGGGGGAGGTGTCACTCCCCTAATGTGAGGTCAGTGTGGGAGGCCCGAGCGCTGACTATTACCCGGTCTTGGTCGCGGTGATGTTGAACCTTGGACACTCGGTGTTTGGAAACGACAACAACCACCAGCAGGAACAATGGAAGTGAGGCATGCTGGGAGTTATAGTTTCTAAACATCTGGAGTCCCAAGGCTCGGTTAGCCCGGAAGTGGTGCACTGGCTATTGTGTCATTCCTTCCTTCTTTAAGTAACAGGCCTAGGGTTGCCAGGGGAAATGGGATCAAGGCACACCTATTTCATTTATCTTGGCTGTGTCGGCAGTAATAATATTTATATACAATCAGCCCTAGTAATTACATTTAGTGTTCACCAATCAGAAGATCTGGTAAACCCAAACACAGTTGCCAGGCTAACAGATGTGGATTTTGTGAAATATTCCCACATTTTCCCAGAGTAAGGGCTAGGCCACACTTGCTGTTTTTTTTTGCGTGTTTGTGCACACGTTTGGCGCTTGCGCATGCTATTTGGTTATGATGGAAATTGTGTGAACGGAAAAATCCCCACAATTTCAGATGCGCATACGTTTTCGTTTTGGCAACGCATGCGTTCACCATTTTTGGTGCGTTAACGCATGCATTTCCATAACGGAAAATGGCGGAAAATTGCAAAACGCACGTGCAAACTAAAAACGCATAAGAATCGTGCACACAATTGCGCATGCGATTTGGTGCATTGTAGTGTGGCCTCAGCCTAACACCTTGATAATTACATAGCGTGTTCACCAATCAGAAGATCTGTTAAACCTGCATAGTTTCCAGCTCAAGAAATCTGGATTTTGTGGGATCGTCATTTTCACACACTCGTTGTTTCCTACAAAAAAAATGTCCAACGAAGAGAGCAAAACCTGCAAAATCCGATAAAAATTATCAGTGTTTTACAAACAAAAATAGAGGCCAAGTCAAGCAGACTGGCAATGAAGCATGATGTTATGGTGTCACAAAGTGGGCAAAGTGGGAACACTATAAAAATAATTATTAAAATATGTATTAAAGTAAAGGCAAGAAAAATAATCTAGAAATTAAGATATGGAAGGTAGGAGTGACCCTAAAATGTGGTAAATCTGTCCCTAGAAAATTTTTGGAAACATTGGCAACTATTAGCCAGGTATTGTTCAATCACACTGCACATTTTACAACTATCTTGCATAAGGCTGCCACCTAAATCTGAGCACATTAAATGTACATGCCACATGGCTAAGTTCTATTTTATTAAACACATATTGTATGGCTATACTGAAATTGTTGCCTACATCTTGCTTTAAATACTAACCAGCCTTTCAGCATGTTGATTTTATTAGCCAGGAATGCCCAACATGCCCTATTCTGGGGGCACTAGTAGGCTGCCCTTTAATTTACCCCAAACTACCCACTCAGGGTCCTGCAGGCTGCAATGTTTCATAAAAGGGCTACATGCAGGCCACATGTTGGACACCACTGCTATGTGTTCGGTTTTAAAGGTACAAGATGCCACATTAGAATTGCATCAGAATTCGGCAACTACATATGCTCAACTGCATTCAAGCTATTGTACTTAGGTGATAAAAGATGTGAAAGATGTTATTTGCAAATAAATCAGTTGATGTACTGATTGTACTGGTAATTTTCACTCTTCAATGGCCAGAATGATAGATTGAGCCAAAATAGTGGCACAGGTACTTTATTTCCAGACCAACATACTGCTAGAGGAAGGAATATCTGGAGTCTGCCCATGTGTACACTGCCATATAAATTGCATTGATGAATTGTATAAACCAGTTTCTGGGCTAAGAAGTCAGAAAGTTTTTTTTTAATGAGATTTTTTGAAGGAACATACAAACCTCTAAACCATTGCCAATTTCATTTGTATTTGATGTTCATATTTCTTTCTTTCTACAGGGCAGTACCCTACTCCTCCAGCCTACCCTTCTCAGACTCCTAATGCTCAGTCTGTGTACCCACCAACCATGCACCTGCCACAGGCTCCACCATATACAGATACTCCTCCTGCTTATTCTGAGGTAAACTGTGAAAGCTTATAGAAATATAACATTGTATAATTAATCGGCTATCAGTGTATTTGTTTAAATAGGTAACTTTTAAAATTACTGTGTATATACGCAAAATCTAACAACATTCTATTTCATTAGATGTTTGTGTCCAGTTTTGCTTAAAATTCAAGCAGCTACATAAAATTTAATCCTCTGTGTTATTATTTAAAACTCAAACAATCGACCAAGATCCAGTAGCCATCAACCATGCTTGTGAAGGTTCTCATTTATCCAGGTCATGGAACTTCTGTGGTATTCACAGATCAACTGCCATATGTTGGTGCAGCTGCTGTTTGGTCTCACCACATACAAATCAGAGCACTCTTCACAGCGCTGTTTATATGATGTCATTCTTCTTGTGTTTCGTATGGCACAGCACAGAAGAGCACATTCCTTGTGTCAGGACTTAGCCGTATACCTGCATCTTAAGGAAAAAGGACATATGTTTGAAGATTGTAATGTAAACAAGGAACAGGATCAGTTCAAGAGAGGTGTCAAGGAGGCTCCCACCTATTTTCAAGTCTGAAAAGAGGTGGGAGGGGTTTAACACCAATTGTCTGCCATGTACAGTGCTGTTTTGACGCCTTACCCTGGGCAGGTTTGAAAACACTTCTTAGCCACAATGCAATCAACACCATGCATTCACGAGGTCTTTAAAGGGGAAGTTCAGTGCAAATGCATATACTTTTCAGAAAAAAGAGCAGTCTTTTTTTTCATCCCAATGACCTTAATCTGCCAATTCAGCATTTTGTCTGTGTATAAATAAATTCAACCGAAATACTGACTTCCTGTTTGCAGGACCCCTAATAGAGACTGTTATGGTCTTGCCACTGTCCCAGCGCCTAGGTTGATTCAGTTGCTCAGTAGAGATATGAGCATCTTTGACCCATCCAACAGCCAATCTGTAGAAATAACTATCAGGAACATTCCAAGGATGTGGTGCATCCTGGGAAGAAGAAGGACAGTTAGAACCTGAAATGTCAGCTCACTAATGCCACCAGCAGGGAACAGCAAAGGGAATGAAATCAACTGAATATGTTGAATAACTAGGTATGCATTACACAAACTAACAATTTAACAAATATTGGTAATTTTCACTGCCCCTTTAACACCTTGCTGTTATATGCTAATTTCCACTGCCCCTTTAACACCTTGCTGTTATATGCTAATTGGGATGTTCCAGGGAATTTTTATTTTATTTTCCCGGATTGTAGAACATTTTTCCAGATTTTATAATTATCACATTTTCGAAATTGAATATTCTAGAATTATACCATTTTTAAAATAGAATATTTGGAAATAATTTAATATTCAGGTGATTTTAGAGAAAAATCAAATACATGAACCCTCCATTCCAAATATGGGAGAAATAGTAAATAGGAGAGCCCTCGGTTGCGAATATTCGGTGATTATCGAATATTACACTTACATATGCTATAAATACTTTACATTTTATCTGAACTTTTAAATTTTACTCCCAATTTTGTATCCATTTAAATAGCTTTGCTGTACTTCTAAGTTTTCAAGAGGATACTGTAAAATATACATCCGTTATTGGAATTCTGTTTAATCACCTTTTACCTTGTTTTTGTGTTATTATTGGTTTGTCGAACTCAAATTTAGTTTATAATATAGGTACTACCATATATATATATTTTCTTTGCAGCTTTATAGATCTGGATATGTACATCCACCTGCAGCAAATATGCCCCAACTTTCTGCAGCTTACCCTGGCACATCAATGTACCTACCTATGACTCAGGCAATGCAAGTTGCGCCCATGACCTCATCTGTTCCCATGGCTTACTATCCCATTGGTCCTATGTACCCTCCTGGTTCCACAGTCCTTGTTGAAGGGGGGTATGATGCTGGTGCCAGATTTGGTGCTGGAAGCAATGCAGCTGTACCAGTAAGTGTTGTATATATGGGGTAATACATTCTTCTGAACATTAATTGTATGCTAATAATCACAGATAACAGGTCTTTTTCCCCCCCTCACTATTTCCTATAGTACTTAAGTTGAAATGATTGATTTATTGTCTCATTTGTGCAGATTAAAACGATCACTGTAAAGGTGGGTACACACTATACAATCCTTCCTCCTGACCAACTGTTCAAGACTGTCGGCCTGGAGGAAGGACCTTCAGTCGTGGCAAAAGCAGCCGCGTCCGACAGTCAGGCGCGACAGATCGTGTGGTCCATAGAGGACCATCGGTTGTGATTTTCCGACTTGTCCGTTCGTTCGACGAACGAATGGTCGGTGGCGGCCGCCACCAGGAACCATGCAATAATTCGGTCCTACCGACCAAAACACTGCAATGTCGGGTGGGACGAATTATTGTATCGTGTGTACCTAGCTTTAGTCTTTTTTCACTACAACTAGCCCTAAAAAATTCCCACACCTCCTCCTTCACTTTACTACCAGTTCATGCATGATCTGTGGGCTTTACCTAAGGAGAAAGAGAAGAGCATGCGATCAGTGGTGAGCAATGTATTCGAACAGTGCAATTGAGTTAAAGTATAGGTACCCAAAATAAAATACTCGATTAAAAGAGAGCCTCCCTTTAAACCTCTATTTGAGCAAAAGTATATAGCTTCATATGTGTTTACGTATCAAGTAAAGGTAACATTATTACTTATTGCTCTAATTCCAATTAGCATGGAAAAGCTAATTAAGCACAGTAACAAATTACATTTTACTTTGTTACTGTCCACCATTGCTTTCCAGTGACATAATTTGATAATTTGTATTCCCCTTTTCTAAGGGAAACAGAGATAATAAAACTGCTACTGTAGTGAAGGAATGACTTTACTGATGATACCTGGAATATATATGACAATAATAGGACAGTATGCATCTATGCTATGCTTAAAGGGTATCTATAGTGGGAAAATGAACTTTTTTTTCTTTCCTTTTATGTATTTTATAATTCCCCACAACCCCCAGAGTGTCTTCACTTTTTTCAGATTCCCTCTCTGTCCTGAGATACACCAGTTAGAAGAATATGTGATTGTATTCCTCTACTCCTACTACTCCTACTGTCAATCAAATGCCTGTGACGTGACCCCCCCTCCCTGCTCTGTAATAAATAAATAAGAGCATTAGCAGGGGGAGAGAGGTAGCTTTGATGGTAGATATAAGGCTGCACTTGACCCCCCTTCTTAATAGCTTTCACTGATTGATGATGGGCCACAAAGAGAGAGATCGTAAACTGTACTGTTCTCCTTCTTCTTCCGTGTCTCCAGGATAGCTTGCTTTCTATTGGCTACAGTGCGTGAGTGTGTTTTTCAGGATGTTGAATTTTTAACTCCTACTGCACATGATAAACTTTTCGGTTAGCCGGAGTTGAGACATGGAGGAGGTAACAGAGGGGAGGGGGAAGGGCTGCACAGAGATCTGACACCATGGTTTAACAACGTCACTGACAGAGATAGGATTAAGGCAGCACAGAGTACATGAATTTAACTTTGCAAAGGGGCAATGTGTTTTTTCACTATAGATGTCCTTTAATGACAATTATTGTGTTAACCTTTTTCTGTTAAATATTTCTCTGTAATCTAATTGCTTTTCTCCTTTATTTTTATCTCCTTTTAGCCACCACCACCTGGCTGTCCCCCGAACCCAGCTCAGCTGGCTGTCATGCAAGGTGCCAATGTATTAGTCACACAGAGAAAAGGCAATTACTTTGTGGGTGGCTCGGATGGTGGATACACCATGTGGTGAGATGGAGCCAGGGGCACGCAAATGAGGGGTTAAAAAGCAAACAAAAAAATGGGCTAGCTTTTCTACAAGGCATGACATCTTCCTACAATATTAGAATATTATCTCAGAGTGGCTGTTTAGACACAGTTATTGTGGGATGTCTTCCCAGTGTTGCCCTTTAAGTACTCCAGTATAGTAAAGGAGGTCCTTTTGAAAAGGAAACAAACAAACAAAAACAAAAAAAAGCTTTGCAACCCTTCAAACAATGTGCAACCTATCCCCATGCATTTTCATTAAATAGTACACATAAAAGGCTGATTTCAGGTTCAAGGGAACCTTTTAATGAGGTATAAGAAGACTTTATTTTAGGATTTTTTTTTCTAGCATCATAACACGCAAATTGATAATGATTGTCTTGCTTTAAAAATGTTCTTGTTTTGGGAATAAGTAACTATATGATAAACCATTAGAAATGTGTGCTGCATCTTTTTCATAAGAGCAAAGGAAATGCCTACAGAAATCATACTATGTTCTAGTGCTCAATGCCCTGTCATTTCTTTTATGTCCCACATTATAATATATGCATTTGTATGACAACAACATTTAGCCTTTTTCTCCCTTTAATTGCGGCCTGAAACATTTTGGGGGGAATCCAGGCATTAGCCTTTTATATTTGGCAGCATGATTGAGTAGTTGCATATTATAGACAATAGCAATGTAGCAGTTAGCTTACACAAGAGGGTGCTATAACATCATTTTCAAATCCAAGTTGTATAATGCTACACGATTCACATTATCAATGACCTTAATATTAATCGTTTTAATGTTCCTTAAAGCAAAATTAGAAATAATAAAAAGAGATATTGTTGGTTAAGAAAAATAATAAAGAAGCGTGATGGAGGCGATGATTTTGTGGCACTGTGTCACTTTGAAATCTTTAGTCTGCTATACCATTAATGTGGTTTTTATTAGGTCTATCTTAATAAATCAAATATTTTCTTTCTTACGGTAGTGTGTTATTGTCAAGGATTAGAGACTGTGTACATTTTTTTTCCTTCAGAAATGTAATTTGCCAAATTTGGGAAAATGTCTGTGTGTATATATATAATTTCATACTTTTTACAAATAAAGTAAATATGTATACATGTATTTAAGGTCCAATCTAAAAACGTTTAAATCAAAAATGTGTGACTAGGTTTAATCAAAAATGTTTTTTTTAATTACTTCATAACTTGCAAAAACATACACATACAAAAAAACTACACAGAAAGACCAAGTTCAGGTTTGGAATATACAGGGAGATTCAATAAAAGTTCTTATCGTTTAAAATGGTGCTAATATTGCCCCAACCAATCAGATTTTAGCTTTCAAATGTTAAATAAGATCTAATTGGTAATTGGTAAATTAGCACCATTTTAAACGATAAGAAATTTTATTGAATCTCCCAAATAATATCTATCAGTAGCTTACCATACATTGATTGGAGTTATGGGAATGTTACTCAATAGATTGCATACAAATATGACCCTTTATTAAATGGTAAAGCCCCTATTGAAAATCATATAGTAAAAGTCCAACATTAAGGGCTAGGCCACACCACCACGTTTTAAAGCGCAATCCGATCGCACTTTAAAAAGCACACTGTAGTGCGCTGGTGTACGCTGTGCTGCGATCTGTTCTGTGGAGCGCAGGCGATCACTATTCTTGGTGCGATTCGCATGTGCTCCGATAACGAAATATTAATGGGATTGCAGTACAAGAGGACAACACCACAAATGAATCGAGAGCGTGCAAGTGTGTTGTAGTGTGGCCTTAGCCTCACTGGTTGTCCTTTTGGACTGCTGCATTCAATAAGTTTTACATTGTCCAGGGCTATCTAGTAGCTTTTTAAAATACAGCAATTGCTTTAGAAACCTGATAATTGGGGAACAAAAACTTATACTGCTTTAAGTTAAACTGTTGCCTATTGCTGCTTTGAAAATCTGCCAATGCAGTTTAAAACCACAGCCAACATGTTTTTTCAGCAGTAAGGGTCTTTTTTTCTATCTTCTGAGATGGGCTAGTAAAAAAGACTGTTAAAATCAGTCATTCCAGCGCCATTGCTGATGGTTAAAAATTAAAAAATTTTTTGGTAAATAAATGGTGGGTGGTAAAAAAAAATTGTCGATCTGTAGTAAAATATAAAGATCTGGAGTAGGATGCTATGAGCTGTAGAGTCCATGGCTGAATATTTTGAATGTTAAAAGTGTACTTAATGCACGGCCACACTCCAATCGCACACGGAATCACATGGGATTTCATGTGCGATTTCTTGCGTTTGCACATGCATTTTTCGTTACATATAGAAAAACGCATGCGATTGCAATTTAAAATGCGGAACGCAAATCCCAAGGGCAATCGGTGCATTGCTGTGATTCCAATGATCGGGAAAAAACGCATGCGCAATCGCATGAAGATCGCGACAGTGTGGCCTAGCCCTTGAAGGAGAAAGAAAGGTTAAATAAAAAAAATACATAAGACACGGCAGCAATCATGTCACCTGGACCTATGATAATCTTTGTAAAGTTTGATTTTTAGAGGTTAAAGTCCTGGAACGTTTAGGGATCTGATGTCATCCAGGTTGACAAATTGCTGTCTTTTGTATAGTTAATTTTTATTGCCTTAGTTCTCCTTTAAGTGATCAAGTACATGTTAAAGACCTGGTCATTTCCTTAGTAGTGGGGATTATATAAGAACCATCAACTACCAATACACGAACATGTGCTTTCTTGACAAACATTCTACTCTGATCACTAAAATAGTTGCACATATTGGCTTTATGCTGGTTATTGAAATGGCTAGCAAGTATACCTTAGCGATAACTGGACCTTCATACATTACTAACAAGGAAAAAGAAATGTAATCCAATTTAAACATGTTATATTGTTCCTTTTAAAATATACTTATGTACAGTGTGTGATTTATGCTGCTTCAAAAAAAAAAAAAACACAACACTGCAGATCCCTTTTTCTGGAAAAACGATAATTTTATTTAAAGATCTTCCCAATTCATAATGGCTTGTGAATCTTAATAGCTTATTTGCAACAGCTTTGCATCTATGGAAGAAATGTTTATAACTTCATACTGTTATGCCTGATGTGTTAAAGAGTTTAAATTAGTTGGGGTTCATTTACACCTGTGGCATACAGAGGTAAATTGTTTTGCATGTTTTTCTGTGTTGTTGCAGAGAAAACACCCGATTTAGGGGGATGTTTGTAATCAAAGGAATTTTGTGTTAAAATTACTGCTCTTTACCTCCATTACTCTGCATAGTAAAGCAGGCCTTACACGCAACAATTATATGTTGCAGGTATTGTACGATAAGTTTCATGTATGACGTTTAACAAGGACATTGAATTGTAAAAACAATTGCTCCAATTTTGTTATTGGACATTTCAATATTGTTACGTGTATGGGCCCCTTGAGTTTCAAAATTCTGCATCCACACAAGCAGCTTGTCTAGTTACATGATTGCTGCTATAAATCTACACTGTCAAACCTAACTGTTGTTAATGACCCCCGATATCTTTAATACACTGTGGTGCACTTGTGGATTTTTTTTTTTTTATACTAAACAAATGTAGATTAAAACTATTTTGAAGACTGGAATAAACAGATGAAATTTAAATAAACATCATAAATGAAAAGCTCCATTAATTTTGTCATGTCCTTTCTATGCTGTACATTTTATTGTTTTAATTAAAATGACCTCTATTGTATTTTTTTTTCTCTGCAATCTTTAAAGGTGACCATACATTAGAATTCACCTCCCGATTGATCCCACAACATTCAATCAATTCTTTAGGAACCGCCTTGCCAGTTATTTTTCGCAAAAATGAATTTTGTGGGATTGGTCAGGAGGCGAGTTTAATGTAAGGGCACATTAAGGCTACAAATGAAATGCTGCGTGTCTCCCAGGCATTACTGTGCATTTGTGATGCGATTCTAATATTCTGTTACCAGAGAGCATGTGATTCGTGAAAAAATTCTTACGTGCGAAACGTGCCAGTATGGCCTAGCCCTAAGGGAAGGTTTAAAGGGCATCCCTACCCTGCAGGACCAGTTTGATATAATGCAGTGCACTCCTGTCTACCACCAACTGCTGTGCTAGATTTAAAAAAAAAAAAAAAAAAAAAAAAATTCAGAACGCTACCAACAAAACCTCGTTTCTGCGGTACACTGATCTGGCTCCCTGCTTGCCTGGACTTGCAAGCAGGGGCCGGAATGGTAGCCGTGTGTGTGATTGGCCACCAATCACTGTGGGCAAATGTATGTTCCATTCACTGTGGGCAGACTTCTTTACACATAATTTGGCCTTTCTTCCTCCTGCCATGCCACAAAAACAAATTTAATGGGAAAGCCCAATAATAAGCCATTGTCCTAGTGGAATGAGTTTTTACCACTGAATGACAGGTAGTGAGGAGGCCGTATAACATTCTATAATGGTAGAGGAAATCTAACTAGCAAGAGTTTGAATAGATAGCATGCAGGGGCGCAACAACGTGTATAATCCCCGCCACCCAAATACCTAACCTTGTGGCGGGCCCTCTTACCGTCTGGCCCACCCCCAATACCCCTGACGGGGGCAGTAGATATGCATAACCCAACTCTCAAATCTTGCTCACTCGCCCTTCTAGCTGAAACAATAGCAATAAGCGAAGCTACCTTATAAGACAACCATTTAGAGGGCATGTCCACCCCCAAACAAAATTTAACCCACTACTGGCCCCACTGTGTAGCTTAAAGAAAATACTTACATCTCTGCTCCTTATGGTTCTCCTGCAGTGCTTGTGCAAAGCACAGGAAACTTAAGAGTAGGAGCACTCTTTTTGTTCAAAAGGTTTCTGCCACCTCCTTGTCCTCAGAGAACAGTGGAGCACTTTCCCTCCTGATCCCTCCCTGGCTGCCCTTAACCTAGCATTAAAAGCATTTTCTGTAGTGTAGGTCATCCCTGCCCACCCCAAACCGCTGTCAGATTGTTAAAAAAAAACCACAGGCGATCATCTATGGACCTATCTCCGGTGTGGCTGTCAGACACAGCTGCTTTTGCCACTACTGACAGTCCTTACTCCTGGCAGACCGGTCGTAAGTGCCGAATGGTCAGTCAGGAGGAAGGATCGCACCATGTGTGTACACTTAGAGACATTTACGAGTGCGCTAATTAGTGCTGGTACAGGCTCTGTAAAGCCTTTATTTTTTAAACAAGGAAATTATTCCATTGTTGACCGTTTTATAATCCATACATGGAATTATAATGGGAGCAAAAAAAAAAAAAAAATCAATTCATGCACCTTTTCTTTGTGTGGACATTAAGTGATAAAGAAGTTGTCATCCTTCCCAAGAAAAATAAACTTGGACAATTTTAAAACCAAATAAGTATTTATTACTTTAGTAAATAAGTCAAAAACAACAAGTTGCACAGGGTTTTAACTACATATGTTTTAAGAAGTTAAATAAAGTTTGGAGTATTTACAAATCAAAAAGGCACAGTATGCAAACAACTAGATGGAGCAAAAAAGTGGAAATCTTTTGGGTACACTCAAGTGCATTTAATAAAAGTGTGTATAAGGATTTTTTTTTATACCAGAAGATATTGCATAAACTTTTCAGAGCAAAAATGTGTACGTCATGCTGGGCAGGACATATTATATTTTTTGTGGTGGATTAGTCAAAACCGCAGCCTACTATTCCTTCCAGAAAAATACTCATCAGTCCAGTTGAAAAAAAACTAAATAGCTACATGAAATATTCCTGCTTTTCTTGACTAAGAGCATCATCCTCCATCTGCAATGCCTTGCTTGCCTCTTCATTCCCTAGGTCCTCATTAGTTCGATAGCTACCTTTATGTTTGTACAGGTAGACGGCGATCAGCACAATGACGGTCAATAGTGTTACAAATACAGCTGCAATTACGCCTAAAATTGCAGGGGGAATAATAATTTTAGAAAAAGGATTAGGCTCTGCTCCACAATAAAAATCATTACAGAAAAAGCATAGTATTTATAATAAATAAAGAGAACGCTTCAGAGTATAGCACTGACTTAGGTACAACACAAAATATACAAAACACAAACATACTTATAGAGCAGAGATCCCTATTTCAACATGGAATCTTCAAATGGCAGCTTAAACCACACCCCTGTGTTTGCTCCATGTGAAAGGAAGTGTAATCCAAAAAAAGTTTAATATATATATAAAAACACACACACTAGCAAAAGTGTGCCTGTTGGTGCACAAAAGAAATGATGTGTGTGTATGCTATGTGTGGATATAGAATCTTTACACAGGTATATTTTAAACTGTTACTCAGTCACCAGCTTCCAGAGGAACCAAATAGGATAATCCTGCAGGTCTGAGAGTAGACCCAGGCAATCCTGCCACACTGTGGTTGAAACTTAACATGCTAGGTTAATATTTATTAGTATTCACCACGGCAAGTGGTGATGGTACCATTGCCCTAATAATCTAACATATAAACAAACATTTCTCATTCCCAGTTTACCTAAAGAAATGGATTTATCCTTTATATACTTTTATACAGATCAAATATGAAAAAAAATGCTTCAGAGATATTTTTAAATAACTGCTTTTTATTTCAGTATTACAGTAAATCCTTGGTATACCTGCCTGGCTTTACCACTAAGCAAAAGGCTAAGGACTTGCAAGCGAGCACCTTCATCCCAACCATTAATAGTGGCTGCCAATTCAGATTGTTCTAGCCAATCAGTCCACTCCCTAGTTACCCTATCAAATGGATCAGGTTTAAAGATAGGTTTGGCAATTGGGCCTGGTAGAACTACTGAGTCAAATTGGGGAATTTCATCTGCAGGTACAAGGACAGAAGGATTTAAATCAATAGTTTCAGTAGCAGCCTCCATAGCTTAATACAGAGAACAAGTATACAGTGAAAACGGAGAATAAATTGTATTACCAGCACCGCTGCCACCAATTTGTACGAGATCACTGCTTTATGGAAAGATTATGGGTAGCATGGCACACAGTGGGTTAATCTGGTGGTCTAGCACAAAGCAGTGCACATAAACAGGTTCCCCACATAACATGTACAGCAATCGGGTGTCCCTGTCTATGGTGCACCCCTTTGAATATTGACCAGGCCTGTATATTGTGTGTCCTTGTAAGTTGGTGCACACTTATCTGTTGCCTCAGTTTGTATCCAAAAAGGTAAATTGTCTGTCCAATAATCTGTCCTCCCAACAGGTGGTAACAGGATCTTATACACAGGATCTGGCGTTACATTCAATATCACTCCAAATCACTTTCACACCACAATCTACTTTCACTTTCTCTCCTCCTAGCCATAGAGAGTAGGGATGTCTTGTCTTTTATCACTCACGACACCACCTGCAGGCTGGATGTGGTATATAAGGAGCCTTGGTGTATATATCCATTACAATACACATCACATCCTGTGTAGCTGACCGAAACATTTTTTACCTTTCATATGGGGCAGACACGGGTGTGGTTTAAGCTGCCATCTGACCATACCATTTTGAAATGGGGATCTCAGCTCTGTAAGTAAGTTTATGTATTTTGTATATTATGTGTTGTACCCAATACAAGTCAGTGCTATACTTTATATACATTTACCGATGTAATTTAAATGGTAATAGTGAGTACACACATACATATACACCTTTCCTATATGTAATATCATATACCCCCCACCTGATTGGTATCTCCTAAAAACTCAATGCAATCTCCTATGAAGATATAAATATATTTATAGAATATAAGGGATATATATAGATATGTACAGATTTGCCATCTTCGGTAATGAAGTGGAGGAGGAATTAGCGTGTATGGAGCGCCTAGGGGACTGCCATTTCTAATACAAGGGAGGAGGAACTAAGGATCAGGAATGCTAGGCAGGTAGTAGTGGACTCCATTATAAGGAAGGTAGATAGGGTAATCTGCCGCCAATACCCTACATGCCGAACTGTGTGTTGCCTGCCTGGTGCTAGGGTTTGGCATGTGGTGAATCGTGTAGACAGATTATTGGGTGGGGCCGGGTGTGACCTGGCGGTCTTGGTTCACATTGGTGCCAATTACAAAATTAGAGAAGGAGATGAGGTCCTTAAAACATGATTTCCAAGAGCTAGGGGCCAAGTTAAAAGCAAGGACCTCCAGGGTAGTGTTTTCAGAAATACTACCGCAGCCATCTTGGAGTTTTGGTGGATAACAAACTTAAAGGTAGCAAGCAGTGCCAGGTGGCAACAGCCAGAGCCAGCATGGAAAGGGTTCAGAGAAGGGCAACTAAATTAATAAGGGGATTGGGGGAGCTTGAATATGAAGAGAGACTGGAAAAGTTACAATTATGTACGCTGGAGAAAAGGCGCTTGCCTGGGGGTATGATTACTGTGTATAAATACATTAACGGGCCATACAATAAACTATCTGGGGCATTGTTTACCAATAGAACATGTCCGAGGACATCCCTTAAGACTTAAAGAAAAAAGGTTTAGGCTTCAAGCTCGGAAAGGGTTTTTCACTGTGAGAACGGTAAAGCTATGGAACTGTCTTCCAGTGGATGTTGTAATGACAGGTTCATTGGTCAGTTTAAAAAAAAAGCTGGATGTGTTTCTGCAAACAAGAAATGTTGCAAGTTACTGGTATTGATACATAGAGTTGATCCAGGGAAATTTCTGATTGCCACTTGGGAGTCAGGAAGGAATTATATATATCTATACTAATAAAAGGCAAAGCCCTCACTCACTCACTACTAATTCTCCAACTTGCCGTGGAGGCAGACGGCTTAAATGTGGCAGGCTCATTCATTGCACCTTACTTACAAAAGTTAAGCAGGTTTCGTTTCGACATTCCACCTGTAACAGTGAGTATCTGACATTGCACCTGTAAAGGTGAGTATCTGAAATTGCACAGACTGGTTGGTCCAATTTCAACCAAATTTGGTATGCATATACTCCTTTACCAGTAAAAGGTTAACAAAATATTTTTTTTAGGGTGGGGGTGAATGGGGGTGGAGAATAGAATTTTGAACTCCTGCACACTAACGGCTGGACCGATTTTTACAAAAATTCAGGGTGTGTGCGGGGACTGGCTGAGGTGTAAGGTAAGGTAAGGGTGGACAGAGGAATAGTGGGGGGTATTAGGGGCAGACGGGGAGGGGTGGTGGGGGTTATTTTCACCAAAATTTCATAGTTCAATAAAAAATATAATATTAAATTAAAGTTAATGAGTGTTGCATTATCGTAAAGATTATTGAATTGTCTTTCTTTAATATATCAAGTGCAGAGTGATTACAGCAATCTTGATACATTATTGCTTTCTTACTAAAAAGGCTATTTCAATACATCTCCGCTGCGAAGTATGTAGCATTATTACACACAGGAAAGGTCCATATGTATGTGTCTAATTAGCACTATTTAATTAAAATCACCATAAGAAATAACACCATACAAAGTATAGTATTACTACTACTTACTACTGAATTACAAAACAATTTATATACAATTAATAAACTAAACTTACTTTACTGGACACCCCTAAGTTTGAATGGAAAACTCAAAATGATAGGTTAAGACACACCTCCAGGATTTCTACAGGGTCTCCATGTAGACACTAAAAGGAAGTGGAATTTTACCAACATCCAATGAGAGGTTCTGATCTTCCACTGTTAGCAAATCAAAAAATTCTCTTAGGCACTGTCCATGACAAGACAGGAAGTATAAGGAAGTTCCTGTATTACACCCAGTTATGTGC
>JAACNH010005476.1:0-20177 GCA_019447015.1 Hymenochirus boettgeri
GATAGACTGCAATAGAGAAAAGGATTAATAGACTCAAATAGATAGAGGATGAATAGATAGACTGCAATAGGGAGAAGGATGAATAGATAGACTGCAATAGATAGAGGACGAATAGATAGACTACAATGGAGAGAGGATGAATCAATAGACTACAATAGAGAGGTGATGAATAGACTGCAATAGATAAAGGATGAATAGATAGACTGCAATAGAGAAAAGGATGATTAGACTGCAATAGATAGAGGATGAATCGATAGACTGCAAAAGAGAGAGCATGAATAGATAAACTGCAATAGATAGAGGATGGATAGACTGCAATAGATAGAGGATGGATAGATGGATTTCTCCCCCCCACTTTAAAGTTTCAATAAAGTGTGGCAGGCAGGTACAGAGATCAGGCATGGGTCACATATTACAATTTCTGCTTTTGAGTGACAGGTCTTTCCCTGTAAATGCTGTATTTCAAATTATGATTTCTCAGAATCTACAGCTCAGATTTAAAATCAGGAAAAAGTTTTGGAGGAGGGGATCTTGTTGTATCTAAGGTGATACTTTTGAAAATATGATTTTTAGAGTAAAGATACCCTTTAATTTGCAAGAAATCTATATAAGCATTTTTGTATGGTGTGTGTGTATATGTATATATACTGTACATGCTGTATATGATGCAATTATTTGTTATTTCACTAAAATACTCAAAAGCCTTTCATATTCTTTACATATATCCTTGTAAAAGGTGCTTACTGTGTCATCAAAATATAATTTTTCTTAGCTATTTCATTAGTGTCACATTATCCATGAAACAAAGGAAATCCCCCCCTTGTAATAAAAGTAATACAAATCGCAGTTGAGTTCCACAACCTGTATAAAAACACTTAACATGCCTTGTACATGGTATATGGTGATGGGTCATTGGACTTGGGGTGGGTTCTGTGTTGAGGGCTGCAGTGGCGTAACCCACCAGCCGCAAGGCCATAAAGGGTGGGGGAGGACTAAGAGGGTGTTTGCTGGGAGGTGTGTGTATCATAGGCATTTATGGTTATGTCGAATAACTGTTCGTGTTACATTATTATATTTTGATAATTCATGGTGGGGTTTATAGCTAAACTCTATGCATCATTTTGCCTACTATTAATAGCAGAACATTCCATAGATGTTTCATATTTCTAAAAAAAAAAAAAAAAATTGTCCAATTTTGTCTTTGACACAATCACCCCAGGCGGATAATTCTAGACTTTTACTGTTCATTTCATTGCTAAAGGGAAAATCTCATGTATCAAACTTAGAGCAATATGTTCTTGTTCTGTAGATTAATATCTAACTGCTATGATTGTTCTTCCTAGCAAACTGTAATATTTCTAATTTAGTTCTGAATCCTTGCACACCCCTCTCCCTTTATTCTACTCCCATTTCTATTCCCACTTGGGTGCGTGATATTATGTCTCATTGTTTTAATGCTGAGCCTGTAACAGTCTACAACCTGCTGATGGTGCAGAAAGGAGAAGTGCTAATAACGAGTTACGAATGAATTAAACAAGTCTTTATAGGAAACCTAGTGAATGGAATTGGTACAATATAAAAAGATTCACATTGTAATTCTTGTACTTTTCTTGCACTTGTAAAAGCACTGATTCGTGCTGAGTTAACTTATTGTACTTTTTACAATTGTTCAAAGCAATACACATCCCTCCTATGGAGAAATCTCTGAATTAAATCCTAGCTAGTGATCTTATCTCCCGCTGAATCCATTTGGAAACGTTGTTTTTCTGAGTGGAGTTACCCTTTAACACAGAGTACACCAGTCCCATGCTATAAAATGTATTGCCCAACTAATGTAGAAATAAAGAATCACTCTTCTGGTATGGCGGGATTGGCTCTTTATCCGTAATGTTTTCCGCGTTCCGAGCAAAATTTTGGCCAGTTCTGAGCAATCCCAAGGCCGAAGATCTGGACTATGTGTACCCATCTTAAGCTCCCAGAAGCAAATTACAGTGGGAGGAGATATGCAGATATAAGTTATTTATGTTGCACAGTCCCCAACCCAGCCAACTATGGAAGGGAATTTTTCATTCAAAATACTAGCGCAACATTTAAAGGAGAACTAAACTCACATTTTTACACCCCAGAATCAGAAAATATTCCCTCTTAAAACACCAATAAACTTAATTCCCATTACATAAATAGCCTTAAAGAAACTGTAACCTCCTGAGGAGCTAGATGATATAACTGTGAATGTACAGTGAATGGCAAAACCATTTACATCAGTCACATGCCCCCTGCCTTATCTGTCCTAAAGGATTGGCTAGAGGCTACACTGCAGTATCTTAGCATGTGTAAAGAGCACTATTGTCAGTAACCAAACTATGTGATACTGAAACACTGGAAAATAAAACACAACCCCATGACAGAAAGGTAAATTTCTCAACAACCACATCAAAATGAGAGTTGGGACACAGATTACTGCTTTTGTATTAAGTGCACTTCCTTCTGAAAGAGTGTTGTTCTAGGATTTAGTTGTCCTTTAATTCAAATATATTAAGTCCCCAGGCTAACACCATATTCATCTATTATTTTTTTAATCTCTCCATTTGCAGACCATGTATTAGCATCTTGTATTTATTAGATGTAATATACCTTCTTGAAATAAAAGACATGAAAAGTCACCATGCCCTGCATAAAGCTTCAACCCTTCACCGACTTTTATTACTGATATTTTTTTTCAGTAGGGGATACATTATTTTTCATATTACAAGCTAGAAACGGTACAAAAGCTTATGGAAGTGTTCATATAAGCTCCTATTTATAGCAACTAACAATGAAATAGGACGGTTTTGTGATACAACAAGGGTCTATTCTTGTAGACCAACCTATGGCCACCTATGGACATATTATTCAAATTTTTTTTTGTTTCTTATATTTCTTGAATTCTGTTTTTCCCTATTCTAATAATGACCATTTTTTTCGTATACCACCTGATATTTGGTCTGAGGGAGCTGGAGGTGGTTGGGTGGGACCTGCTGGGGCCTTAACCATAACACATTTTGTGTTAAATCTTTCATTTTATAAACAAGGCTCGTTCACACTACATCAGTTTGTATCCGTTTTTCAAGTGCAGCTGCGTTTTAAAAAAAACGGACAGACAGCAAAACTCCATAGGATTTTACAATATTGTTCACACTTGCTGCGTTGTATTTCATTCTATTCCTACATTAAAAATGCACTGCTGCACGTATTTATGAAATGAAAACGCGTACAACGTATAGCAATGCACGTGTTTGTGTCTGGAGTTCCTGTGATGGTCATTGGTCCTGCCCAATGGACATGGTCAAAAACACGTTAATATGCAACAGACAGAAATGGACACAAAAGATAAAAACACACATGCAAACGGTCAGCAACGGATACCAAAAACGTTTTGAAACGTCACTCAACTGAAAACTGATATACACACAGATTCCTACTGTTACTGCCTCCTTTGCTAGCCCAGTGATCTCAGACATGCTCAGTTTATTCGTCCAGATAGTATTACATTTTCCAATTATCTCCCTGTGCTTTGAGAAGGGAGAGAAGAAGTAAATTGAGGGCTTTCTGTAGTGAAAGATTGTATCATTTTATCAGTTCTATATATTCTTACCATAAAAAGAAATGTGATACATGATTTTTTTTCATCAGTGTCTGCACTATAAATCAGGGAAATATGGAAGTAGGTAATACTAAGCGCTATAGCTTTATATGTAGATTTATGGATTATGGGATATTTAGCTTTTTTAAACTACATTATTCTTTTTAAAGCTTAGGGCACAGTGTGTTAACACAGACAAATAGATTTTATTAACGAACCGTCCAGTACTACTCAGACATCACTAACAGCCAGTATTTTTCAGTGGTTCCCTGATTGGGCTTCATGGAAAGTATTTCTGCTTCTTTTAAGGGAAATCCTAAAATCCTCCGTCTCCGAAGGGCGAGAGCAGTGAGATGTAAGAAGTCAAAACGAGAATCAATGTCAAGGAAATTAATGTGGAGAGCAGTGAGAGGGATTTAAAGGAGCAGGATAAAGTAGAGAGCGTGATATAGAGTAGAGAAGCCAGAGAATGAATGAATTAGAATGAAGGGGAGGTTGGTAGGCAAATTAACCTGAGGAAAAGATACACAGAGAGGGGGTTAATGAGGGGGGTCCTACTGTTTGAATGGGAGATTTGAAGTCATACACTTAATTATGTCAACAGGTTTTTCTGTTGCCCCTTTGCTACCCATCCATATTTTTTCTCTCATATTCATATGGCAGGGGGTGCTGGGATCCTAGGTGCACATAGGCTGGTAACTATCTCCATGCCATGCTCAGCCAACCAATAGACTTTCCTGCCACTCTGAGCTATGATAGGACCCGGGCAGGGATGGGTTCATGTTTTTTAAGGATTATTATGTAAGTGGATGTGACATTGCTAACAGTCTTCTTTGTACAATATTGCCCTTCAATCTTTATATCGGGCTGTGAAATCCAAACTGTATTATGCAGTGACCTTCATTCACACAACACTGATCTTCTCAGTTAAATGGCTTTCTATTAACATCTACGGCGCAGGTTTACCTGGCACTCAGGCCTCGTTTCACTCTCCTTTCCTCCTATTAAAATTCGCATTTAGTTTTTTTTCCCAATTACAGCCATGTGATTTGTAACATCTTCATCCTATTTACTGTATCTGTGTTTAATGCCCCCTATTGTCTCTTTTTATTTGCTTACAGGAGCCCCTACCCGAATGTAATTTTGGTCTCCACTATCCTCACATTAACCCAGTATAACTATCATCATGTGTGGTATCTGCCAGTGGTGCCAGCGTAAAATGGTAAGTACTGCCAGCCTTAATCGCCAGCATTAACCAGTGGGCTGTATTTATAAAGTAGGGTGTCCTTAAATAACTCCTTGGGCCATATTCGTAACCCGCAGTATCAGAACCTTCCAATCCAGTACAATTGCAGTCATTAAATTTCCGATCGTTAAAGGCGCAGCATTGCAATAAGCGATACAGTGCCTTTATAATAGAGCTCTTGGATCTATTTACTTAGGATAACTATTTAAGTTAGTTATTTAGGGATCATTTTTAGGATCAGTAGTGTTTATAAGGAGAGTTAATCTTATTTAGGTAGGGGTACATATAAGGGGGATATTCTTATTTAAGGAGCGATATTCTTATTTGAGGATCAGCATTTGTGAGTATTGTTTTTAACTAACTTCAGAAAAAGTTCTATATTTCAAAAATAAACCCATTTAAGTCAATGGGGAAAAATTTTTGAAAAGTTCTGATAAAATACAGATAAAATAGCAATGGTAACTTACTGTAAATGGCTTGCCTCTGGAACCTGGGAATGGCCTGGGAAACAAGTACATATCACCAAATCTTGTTTAAAGACTAACTTCCCTCCATCGGGCAATGTTTAGCTCTCTGCATTGATTTTTTCAAGGGTTAACGAAATCGATCGACACATTTGAGGGTTATCGCTGAATTTGAGGGTTACCAAATGCCACTTCAGGTTTTGGGTGAATTTGATGGTTAGCGAATGCTATATCCAAGGGTTTTGGGTAATTCGAGGGTAAGCCAAACGCCACATTCAAGGGTTTTGGTGAATCGAGGTTAGCGAATGCTATATCCAAGGGTTTTGGGTGAATTCGAGGTAAGCCAACGCCACATTCAAGGGTTTTGGGTGAATTCGAGGGTTAGCGAACCTATCCAGGGTTTTGGGTGAATTCGAGGGTAAGCCAACGCACATTCAAGGGTTTTGGGTGAATTCGAGTTAGCAACGCTAAATCCAGGGTTTTGGGTGAATTCGAGGGTAAGCCAACGCCACATTCAAGGGTTTTGGGTGAATTCGAGGGTTAGCGAACGCTATATCCAAGGGTTTTGGGTGAATTCGAGGGTAAGCCAACGCCACATTCAAGGGTTTGTGGTGAATTCGAGGGTTAGCGAACGCTATATCCAAGGGTTTTGGGTGAATTCGAGGGTAAGCAAACGCCACTTCAAGGGTTTTGGGTGAATTCGAGGATTACGAACGCTATATTCAAGGTTTTGGGTGAATTCGAGGGTTAGCGAACGCTATACCAAGGTTTTGGGTGAATTCGAGGGTTAGCGAACGCTTATATTCAAGGGTTTTGGGTGAATTTGAGATTAGCGAATGCTATATTCAAGGGTTATTGCATTGCAACCCTCGAATCCAGCCATAATCCTTGAATGCGGCATTCGGTAACCCTTGAATTCGGAGATAACCCTCAAATGTAGAATTTGTTATCCCTTGAATTAGGCCATAACAATCAAAATTGGCATTCGTTGACCCTTGAATGCAGCATTAACCCCCTCGAATGTACCGACCGCTACATTCTATGGTTAGGAAGCAGATTTCAGTTTGAGTTCTAGTCCATCCCAAGCAGTGTTATTTAAGGCTCATATTAAAGAATATCCCTGCTTTTTAAATATGCTCCAGTGTGTGCACAAGACAACTAACATGGCCACTCATGTCAATTGATATTCAGGATCAACATTCTGGCTAAAAAGGCATGTTGTTTTTTACTAGAGCATCTAACAAAGAATATGGCTACACCATCTTAGGGCAGAGTTTGGAGGAGGGTAATATTAAGGGGTCAACAGCACCGAAGATTAATTAATTTGACGTTGTTAGCTCTTAACTGTGGCCATTGCTAGTGTACACACAAATCTACACTATGCACACATGAATCTATCACTAATGCACACACAAATCACACACTAATGTACACCAGAATTTACACACTAATGTACACACAAATGTACACATGAATGTACACACTAATACATTTAGTGGAAGTACTACTGATCTGGTCAAACTTTATAGAAACATAGAAAGATAATCAATGCACATTCCTGGGCCCCATACAATATCATATTATCTGCACACTGGCATACTTTATAACAAAGGGGTTTTAGTTTACATTACTGTAATCACATGAATGAAAAGCCTTCCAACCAAGACAGGGGTTACCTTGACGGGTTGGAAGGCTTTTCATTCATGTGATCACAGTAATGTATACTAAAACCCCTTTGTTTTAAAGTATGCCAGTGCGCAGATAATATGATATTGTATGGGCCTAGAATGTGCATTGATTATCTTTTCTATTTTTGTACACACTAATATCACATGAATGTACACACACAATGTACACCAGAATTTACACACTAATGTACACACTAATGCATACATGAATGTACACACTAATATACACACGAACATACACACTAGTGCACCCGAGTGTACACATGAATGTGCACACTAATGTACACACTTTAAATAAAACTCATTGGAGGTTTTAACAATCACTCAAACAATATTTCCCTAAACTTTCATTTAGCCCTTTAGAAGGGTGTATTGTTAAATAATGGCAAGTGTCTCCACACCCACTAGATTGCTGGCTAGAAATTGTTGTTGGACTTTTCAGCTGAAAATAATGAAACGTGTGTACAGGGCTCAAAGTGCATCAAAGCCCCCCCCCCCCCCCAAGAAAAATCCTCACCGATCTCTTTACTGTGTCGCCATATCTCCAACACTGAGGGAGATAATCACGCAGCCCAGTGGAGAGAGCTTTGCACACATTAGATCATCTCTATTTTGACAGCTTACCACTTGTACATTACATGCAAAGTAAGATTTCCTACCTGCCTGTGTTATGCACATCACAACAAACAGTCCCAGGACAAAGCCACAATGCAATAGGCAGTGAGAATCAAATGCCACGAATGGTCAAGGAAAGAACACAATAGAATACAAATTTTTGTGAAGTTGTAAAAGTTGTAATTTAATTTACAGGCTGATTGAAAGGGGTTACCTACATTTGCTAGAAAAGGGTTAATACAAACCATTTAAAGGGTGAATACAAACCATTTAGGGGCGAATACAAAGCAATTGAGGGTGAATACAAACCATTTATAGGGTGAATACAAACCAATTGAAGGGCAAAAATAACTTTTAAAGGGCGAATATAAACTATTTAAAGGGTAAATACAAACCATTTAAGGGCAAATCCAAACCATTTTAAAGAGCAAAGAGAAAAAGACAGGAAACGTGTAATAAACATCAGAATTATTTTTGATAACAGCAGATCTGGTTATTGGCATTTGTGTAATTGCCATGTCACGCACATCTAATTAATTAGTGCAGAAAATTCAACACCTCTGGGATGATGGTTCTTCCACTGGCTACACTTATAACCATCTCGTTCGTGTCTATTTATGGTGACTCCAACGTTATTGATACAAATAAGATGACGGGAGGCGTAAGAAACACCAGAGTTGTAAGTGATGCTTCTGTCTTAAGGAGCATAAACTGGAAAAACCTTTCAATTTAAAGTGCCCATCTGTTCCCCTGCTGCAAATGTGCTATTTAGTTTCTGATGTCTCCTTTGTTAAAGACGCAATGCATTTTATTGCGTAAAGTTTGCATACAATTAAGGAGGAGATTTCTCTGTCCACACACTACATCAATCCTACATGAATGTGGAATCAATGGTAGCATGGAGTGAAGCAGCGTTTTCCTCACGACATTCCTGCACTCTCCCGGATGGATAATTGTTTGCAAATAAATTACAATAACAAGATCAATTGAAAAATAAGCTAAGTGATTGGCGGATGTCACAGGAACGTTGGCGCTTATAGCCCAATCTATCTAAGACAAGAGTAGCCCAATGCAGTCAGTCAATTAGTGCTGTGATGGCGCAAAAGAGATGGTCCCAAGGCGGATTTCCCGGATCCACATGAACTAACATTCAATTTTTTCGAAAAAAAAACAACAAAATTTTAGAAATGTCTAAAATCTTGAAATACTTTTTAAGATTTTGAACATTGATACGTTTGAAACTTTTGAAAACGGACCCATTAAAGTCAATGGAGTCAAATAGTTTGAAAAGTTCTAATGAAATACAATTATATATCAATGGTACTTAGGGGCATATTTATAAAGGATTGTCTTTTTCGCCAAATAATTAGCTCAGCACATCGCAGCGAAAATAGCGCCATTTGGGGCTTGTTTCGCCTTATTTATAAAAAGCGAAAAAAACACACTTCGCGGCTGAAAAAGGCGAACGACGCATAAAGAGCGAAAAGTATCGGCACAAACCTTATCTAAGAAGACTGCTGCGAAAACCATTTAAAACCAGAAAAGCCCACTATAAATGATGTCAGTTCAAAATGGCCACTCACATTACCAAGAGTCAGCCATGTCTTATTTAGTCAATCTTCTTAGAATTTCTCAATTGGAATACAATTTCTTTTGCACTGCACATTCGCCTTTCTAATGCGCGATCGCTTTTCCAAGGCATATTCCATTATAATGCGCGTCGCCTTTCTAATGTGCGTTCGCCTTTCTAATGAGCGTTCGCCTTTCTAATGTGCGTTCGCCTTTCTAATGTGCGTTCGCCTTTCTAATGTCGCTTTTCCAAGGCATATTTCATTCTAATGCGCGATCGCCCTTCTAATGCGCGTTCGCAAGACATATTACCCATTAGAAGGCCTTTTCGCTCAAACATGACTTTTCACCACCTTCAGGGTCGCGCTAATCTTCGCTCTTTTTAACGCAAAAACCACCTTTCGCTCTTTTAATAATCGCGTTATGCCTTTCGCTCCCTTTTCGCTAAAATTACCATTGCGAAGTAAGGCGAAAAGGGTTTACGATAGCTCGTGGAAAGGGTTCGCCATTCGTTAACGCTAACCTTTATAAATAGCGTTAACTGTCTTTTGGCGAAAACCCATGCGAAAAGCGAATGCGAAAACATTTCGCTACTTTTTTCTCTTTTATAATATGCCCTTAATGTAAATGGCTCTGGGACCTGGAAAATCGTCTGGGGAACACGTTTGAATATCCAGATTTTCGATAATTATCCCACAAACAATTTAAACATTCGATAATTATCCCATAGACAATTAGAAGATCGTTCGATTTTCAAATTCGACAATTATCGAAAATTCGAAAGTCCGAGAAATCTGGGTCCTGGATAGTTCGAAAGTTCAACTCAATAAGTTCATGTCAAACTCGAGTTCGAGTTCGTCCATCTCTAGTTCCCAGACCATTTCCCTGGTCCCAAGCTATTAACATTAAGTTACTATTACTATTTTTACCTGTATTTTAGCAGAACAATCGGATCTTTTAACTCCCATTGACTTCAATGGGTTGGAATTCAGAATTTGCGATTTTTTAGAAAATTCATGAATCTGCAAGGGGAATGGATTTCAGTGAGTTTGCCATCTCTTTTGCGCTAGTGCTGTTCAATTTTATAGATAATGGTTTGTTCAGTTTTATTCTTAAGTTGATGTACAATGCACAACATAGAAAAATCATAGAGTCTTTGCTTAAAGATCCACAAAGATTTGTTTTCTGTACTTCCCGGGAATTCCGTCATCACAGCTTTATGTAAAGTACTAAAAAGAAAACTCCACTGGAGTCATTAACCTGGAACAACTGTTGTTTTGATTTATATTGCCCATTTACTCTCATGGGCGAATTTTTAGTCCTCGGTGTAATCGATTTTTTAAGGTTCCAGCTGTCAATGCCCGGGATAAAGATCACAGGGATGACTTTAAACAACCTACAATTAAAATGCAATTGCCTAATACGAACCTTTGAACGTGATTTCTGTTTATTCTCCTCCTTAGGTCCTTTAACATGTGTTGAGTTAAATAATTAGCTCTAGGAAACTTGTGTCCTTGAGATTATCAAGGTATAAATTACCCAATGACGAAAAAGACACTGATAACCCCAAGTCTACACAGACAATGGATCCAAAACATTTCCAACTTCAAGTCCTGAAATGGCGGCCAGCACATATTTAATTATTAACAATGCTTGTGATTACTTGATTAACAATGACCTCTTGCACAATGCTCCAATTCTTTCTAAACTCGGAACCTATAGCTCCAGAAGAAGCCACAATATTTGGCAACTCAGTAAAGTGAGCCTCCCTTCAAGTCCTTCATTTTAAGAGAATTGGTCTCCAATTCCCCAAGCATGTTAGGGTTACATGAACAGCCCCAGCCCGGCCTGCATAATAGACCTCTCTCAACTGTCATTTAGCTGAGGAGGACTTCCATCCAAGTGAGCAGTCCACCGGGCAGAGGGAGAGCAAAGGGTCAGGTGATGTAACTTACCAACTGGAATGAGGAACATTCACCCAAAATATTTCCCACAGGCTGCAGCCAAATAGGTGGATTCATGGCTCATTTTTAGAAAAAACTGCACGCTTTTTTTAACCCTAACTTGTTCGAGAATCCCAAGCCTTTAAAAACATCGATGCCAAGGGGACACAAATCCGGCCCTGTAGCCAAAATTAGAACAACCAGAAAGGATGCCTTGTGAGCCTGGCTGGTTTGTTACCACACACTGCTCTCTGAACACACCATGGGTATTCGGTACAACAAAACAAACATTGTCAAGTTTAGACCTTTCTCAAAGATAAGATAACATTCAGTTGAAACACTGGCTTGTATTTTTTTTTGCTTATTTTGTTTTGCTAGCCCAGAGTCTGCTTTTTCTATAATGCGGTTAGTTACTACTGTTTGCCCTGGGGATAGACTGCATGATCACCACTCCAGAATAAGAGACAACACATCAGCCATTATCATTTGGATCAAACACATGAATTAACAACTAAATTACTCGAGTATGATTTTTCCAATTGGATGTAAGTGAATAAGAAAATGGTTTGATTAATATATAAGCATGAAGAGCTCATTGTGTGTTTGGCCCATTTAAAGGAACCTTTACAGCAAATCAACATGTAATTCCTCACACAATCTTTATAAAAGTCTTTGGCTAAATAACTTAAAGGTGTACTACATACATTTGCTAGTAGAAGAGCAGTGAGGCATCCATCCTGACTGCTTTTAAGATATAATAAGAAACCCCTGTGTGTCTATAAGTATATGTTTGGAGCTTTTTTTAGAAATCTAAAGATTGTAAAGATCTTAAGCTAGTAAACACTTAACTATAATGGGACAATTCATCGAATCACCCATTTATCGTTAAAGTGTGCACCGCAGTTCCGGCATTGCGAGGCTGACAAACTCTTACTGTTGCTTTACGATTGTCTAAAAATTCCCCTCGACCGCAGTCGGCCTCCTGTAGTGAAGTATAGGGAGTGTTGCTTCCAGCTAAAGCAAATGTGGCAGTCCCACCGTTAATGCAGAGATGCTCTCCAGGAATCTCACCTACCGTTCTCCTACCAATAGCTATTCTTCTTCCTTTAAAGGGTTCACACCAGACTTGACACGTTTTACAGCATCTTTATTGCTAATTTGGCCAGTGACCTTTCTATTATAGGTTATGATTTATTTCTTCTTACTCCATTCAATACATTCTAGCAAATTGAGCTGAACAGAACTGAACACAAATATCCTTGTGCAGCAATGAAGGTTTAATAGCATTCCCACTTTATGGTCCCTCCATGTAATTAGGTGCAGGTATTGTGTTTCCATGCACCTTAAGACATGGCATCTAGGCTGAGGCGAATTAAAACAAAGTGGGCCTCTGGTGTACATATTTCTCACGAACACTTGAGCTGGGAATTTCAAAAGCGTAATGGAATGTCAAGGAAAATTATGGCGTAACCTAAATAATAAAGAACGTAGGCTGACACCTGTGTCATTATTATTGAATCCCAAATCAATATTGTTAGTACAATTATACAAAGGAGAAAGCAACACATCTAACTATGGATATGGATTAAGTATTTGCAATTAAATAGATTATTTTAAGTAGCAAGGCACGGAAAGAGACCAGGACCATTTCTTTATGCCCCCAAGCTCTGGCAATGTCGATTAAAGCGTATTGTAAGGTAGAAGAAAATAAATATATTGGCTCATTAAATATGATTGTTGGTGTTTAAAGAGATATAATCATCAATGTTCTTTCATCTAAAATGCTGTTGGGAGTAACAAAGCTATTATTGGCAATAGTGTTTCTTGTGCTTCCTTTACCTTTTTATAAAGACATAAGCTTTATTCTAATTTTGACACATATTAAATTATAAGGCATTAATAATTTATTATAATTTAAAGGGCAACTATACTGTTTCTACCAACCCCCTTCCAATTAATAAACTTTCTAGTCCCTCACTCCTGGGCTTACTTTAGCTCTAATGCTGAATTTACGATCATCAGTCAGGTTCATCCCGCCCCCGCTTTTGTCCAAGGCCTGACCAATCATGAAAACCATGTTAAGTTAAGTCATAACTCAGCTCAAGTCTTTCTAGATCAATCTTTCAATTTGTATATTTTTTGGAGAAAAAATTTGTATCTAAGCACTGTCTCCATTAAATACAATGGGCCTGGCCAGGGAATTATAATAAATGAATCTGTGCAGGCTGCTAACAGATTGCAATAAACAAATACACATCTTTTATTGAAAGAAAACAATTTTCCATGTAATGGGTGGAATAAGTGATGTCAGTTCATATGAATTACCCTTGTATTTTAGTGTTACAAGAGTTCTCTATTACCATATTTATTATGTGGGCTGTTGTTCCATTACGTGGGTAGATGAAGCAATATGTTAGATCCTTCCATGACATATTGTCTTGTCAATTGCATCCTGCATTTCCCACTTGGTACGTTTCCAGTACACCCTGTTGGCTATTATGTCGGTTGCCATTGGGGGTTTCCGTAGCGAGGAGAAAAAACTAGGAACCTACTTTCCATGACAGTAAAGTATGTTTGTGATTGGTTAATTTTTTTATATACTGTGTTAATCTATTCAGGTGAATTCGATTGGCTTATTGGTGCATGGGCAAAGCAAGTACGGTTGCCCCAATGGTCCAAAATTAACTTTTAGAAAGTTTTGCCAAATACCAATGCTCAAGTTTTCTGTATCAGTACAAATACAGTATAAATATCTCCCCCTGTCCCCGTCTATCTGAACACGTAAGAAAAACAACTTTTGCTGATTCAAACAAAAGGTGCAGCTGAGGATACTAATGTAAGGTGCAGCCAGGCACATGAACGCCTGGATTCACAGAGGGATAAGTAGGACATTTAGTTTGAACAGTATTAATTCTACCTTAAAAAGGGTATTGCAGGTGGATTAATAGGTACGTACACAGAATTCCTGTAATCAGTCATTGCGGTGTTGTAGACGATGAGTTTTCGCTTCTGCAGCCGCGCAGCAGGAAGTTAAAGAACTGGGAAGTTTCAGGTTATTCGAGGTACCTGTTCTTGTTACTTACTTCCTGTAGGAATATTTGATGTTTTTAGGGGATCATCTGTGCTAAAGGTGACCATTCATTTTAATCATTAGAAGAAAAAAATACACTGCACTCAAGTCAATGGAAACAGAAAACAGGTGGACAAATCCTCCTAGGCATTCATTTAACAGTTCAAGTTAAGATCACTGTCATTTGACAATGTGCTCATACTGCCATGTGCCAACTAATGTGTTCTGAGCTGAGGTCTATTTTTAGTTCTGTTCTGATTGACAGCCAGACTGTATCTACCCCCACCCCATCCAAGATCTGTCCAGTGGGAAGACATGTTTCTTGCAGAGCTTCCCTTGCAGTTGTTTAGGCAATTGTCAAAAGGGGAAGTGGGGGAGCAGATCATAACTTTAACTTAGGCCATTAAAGCCTAGCAGTTTATGTCCTCACCTTAAATAAACATATTAGAATGTTAATTGTTGTAAATATAACACAATAACAGTTCTCTTCAGTGCTAATAGAATTAAATGGGATTATACCCGCTCACCCCCTCCCATAAGTCCTTACCCCTGGGTTTCCCAAGGTAAGACAGCAATATTTGAAGCTGATAGAGGCAATAAACATACATAGGGTGTCACTGGTGTAAATCCTCAACAGTCTCCCCCACTTTGGCTCAATCTAAATGATGTTCCAAACGATATAAAACATCAATTGCACATCCCTCACTCACCCCATAGGCCACGTCACTGATACTGGCACACAGTAGTTTTACCTGGCCCCTGCTTTCTTGGGACTTATGTGAGAAACCTAGTCCTCAATAGTATGGCCACACTCTTCACCCGACACTCAAGAGGCGGATATGTGACACAACCAGATGCCAGTATGCAGCAATACCATAAAATGGCAAGATATTCTACAGCAATACCATTATACGCCATGACAAATATAGCAATGTAAATTTATGTCAAGACTGTACAGTAATTCCATCATACGTCAAGACAATATATAGCAATACAATCATACGTCAAGATCATACAGTAATATCATTATATGTCAAGACAATATGTAGCACTACCATCATGCGTCAAGACAATATACAGCAATATCATGATACAACCACAGTAATACAATGATCTGTCAAAAAAAAATTACAGCTATATCAACATACATTAGGAAGGGCGAGTTTGGTTAGTAGTCTAAAGGAAGAAATGGATAACACAAGGTAAAGGTATTTTGGGTAAATTCTGCTAGTCTACAATCTTACAAGAAAGAGTGGCCATGATTATAATTTTATTGTGTTTCAAAGGGTAGAAATTAAATGAAATTATACTGTATGAAATGTTGAATTCTGGTCTCAGCTATGCCAGAGAAACCATGGTCATTTTTGATAGGCTGTGGCCTGTTACATGTCCTTTTGACTCAGCTGGACTGGTTGGTATTTATTTTATTTACTGAAAGGAAATGGAACTTGCAAGTTGGGTATAAGAAGCTAGAAACCAGGAAATTCTTTGGTCCTGGAGTATTTGTAGACAATGGCCTTGTATAGTAATGTATGTGAGGTGAATAAAAACATATGTCTATCTAGTCCAGCCTACTCAGCTATACCCATATTTCCTGCCTACAGTTGATCCAAGGAAGCAAGAACCCAAGACCATCTTCTATCTTTGCCTGAAAATAAAATCCACGTGTAGACCAAGACCCATTATCATGGAAATCTATTCAAGATCTTCTGGGAAATAATTTTTTCATAAAATCATCTCTAGTCGTCTCTTGGAAGACAAGCAAGGTTCATGTGATATCAATCCTACAAATTGACCACTAAGGCAAGTGCCATCCTTCACCACAATGTTTCTCTATAACACCTGCTGCCGAAGAATGATATAATAGGTTTCACTTAACTTCAGTATTGACTTTGCTCAGTGCTAGAAGGATACACTTTCTAAAGAACTGTTAACCCTTTGGTAGAGAATGACACACCTAGTTGTATTTTATCCAGGTAAAGCAAGCTAGAGAAAACAACACTTCACCCTAATTTGTTAGTTTCTCCATTTGTCAAACATAGGCAAGTTCTGCTAGGACACTTGAGAGGGTGGAGGGCGCCATTGAAAGTGTTTTTTCTTTTTAAAGATAGGGCCTTAGAGCAATAAGCAGTTACCAGTCTAGTTTCATGTAGTCTCCCTATTTGCATAAAGACTAAAAGCTCGTACAGACTTACGATTCTGTCCATGACCTGTGACACCCTACCACGGATGATAACGCGCCGAACGGCCATTTTGCCCAAAAACCGCGAAATTGTTGTCCGAAACGGCCTTTCGTCGTGCACGTGGACACACTCGTGGCGCGGGTCTGGACAGAATCGTACGTCTCTATGAGCCTTTATGCAAGAGTTGGTTGGGGTATCATTTCAATTTGGAATGGAGCATCAAGGGGAGACTCGCTTGGGCACCAAAATGGCTAGACCAACCCTGTTTTAGACAGGATAATAGAAGCATTTTACATTTTTAACTAGATTGTAACTCTACAGGGCAGGACCTCTTTTCCTCTAGCACTTCTTTTTAAATAATTTATATATTTATGTACTAAATATCAGTGTATAATCCGCCTTGTATGACTTTATTGTATTTTGTTACTGTACAGCGCTGCGTCCCCAAGTGGCGCTTTAGAAATAAACGTATACGTACATACTACATACAAAGGCAAGCCCATCACCGTCTAAAATCTATCATAGGTTATGCACCCCTCCCCCACATTAGTTTGAAGGCAGTTATGGGTTATGCAATGTTGGTCACCTTCTTCTATTGAGGATGCCCCTCCTCCTAAAACTTTAAAGGGTTATTCATAAAAGTTCTTATCGTTTAAACAGTGCAAATTTTGCCCCAACCAATCAGATGTAAGCTTTCAAATGTTAATAAGATCTGATTGGTTGGGACAAAATTAGCACCATTTTAAAGGATAAAACTATTATTGAATAACCCTGTAAGTTTTATTTACAAGTTTGCACATGTGCAGAGGAGGTGTCTCTGAGAGACGGCAGCTGTTACGCCAATGACTGACTTTCTTACACAAAGAAGTGGAATGGATGGGGATCGTCAGGATGATTAGTCTTCGTCACAACATCTTTCAACTGCTTGAGTATTGGGGCTTGGGGGGAATCGCACCATCACCCTTGATTTACCAGCATAAACGATCGCCCTTTTGTCTAATGTGGACGAACAGGCGCCGAGATCGGACACGGATGTTGGCACCACATCATACAATATTTTTTCTCGATCGAATGATACACGGTAATATCAATCGGTCAGCCGAAAATATTGTATAGTGCGTACCCAGCCTAAGGCTGTTATATACTGTAATGCTGTTCTATGGCTGTATAATGCTGTATATAATGATAATGGTTAATACTGTAATAATGCTGTTATAATGCTGTAATAAGACTGTATATAAGCCTGTTATAATGCTGTAATATGCCTTTATAAAGCTGTAATAATGTTGTTATAATGCTGTAATTAAACGCTGTTTAAAATGTTTGTAAAATGATGCTGTAATAATGCTGTTAAAATGCTGTAATATGTATTATAAATGCTGTAATAATGCTATTTAATGCTGTAAATGCTATATAATTGCTGTAATAATGCTTTAATAAAGCTGTAATAATGCTATTATAAGGCTGTAATAATGCTTTTATAAAGCTGTAATAATGCTGTTAAAAAATGCTGTAATAATGCTATTATAATGCTGTATAATGCTATTATAATGCTGTAATAATGCTTTAATAAGCTGAAAATGCTATATAATGCGTAATATGCTGTTATAATCTTAATCATGCTTAATAAAGCTGTAATAATGCTGTTAAAATGCTGTAATAATGCTATTATAATGCGTGTTTTAATGCCATTTAAACTACATTTCCCCCATTTTCCCCCCAATATTTTTATTGGCCGTGCCAAATGCTAATTGTGACCTTTTATACTGATAATGCCTGTCATATTGTTTAAAGTTACAAATCTTTCACAGCTGTTTAGTAGGTTTCTGTGTAGGATTCGCAACGGCAGTTCAGTATTAAAATAAGTGAGAAGAATTCCTTTAGGAACTAAAATTATACATCTCCTACAAGAGCACAACTGTGTGATTACTAATATATAGATATGTACAGTGTGTATATAAGAACAATATGGTGCTCTCTGATTATACAAAATAATTTTATTTTACAGACACAATTACATGTTTCAGCCATCAAGGACAAATAGAGAGGATGAATAGAGAGAAACGAATAGATAACTGCAATAGAGAGAGGGATGAATAGAACTGCAATAGAGAGAGGATGAATAGATAGACTGCAATAGAGGGAGGGATAAATAGATAGACTGCAATAGAGAGAGGGATGAATAGATAACTGCAATAGTTAGAGAATGAATATACTGCATAGAGAAATGATTAATAACTCAAATAGATAGAGAATGATATAGATAGACTGCAATAGAGAAGGATGATAGAGACTGCAATAGATTGAGGACGATAGATAGACTGCAATAGAGAAAAGGATTAATACTCAAATAGATAGAGGATGAATAATAAGACTGCAATAGGGAGAAGGATGAATAGATAGACTGCAATAGATAGAGGACGAATAGATAGACTACAATGGAGAGAGGATGAACAATAGACTACAATAGAGAGGTGATGAATAGACTGCAATAGATAAGGATGAATATAGACTGCAATAGAGAAAGGATGATTAGACTGCAATGATAGAGATGAATCGATAGACTGCAAAGAGAGAGCATGAATGATAAACTGCATGATAGAGGATGGATAGACTGCAATAGATAGAGGATGGATAGATAGACTGCAATAGATAGAGGATGAATAGATAGACTGCAATAGATGAAGATGAATAGATAGACTGCAATAGATAAAGATGATAGTTAAGCTGCATAGATAGAGGATGGATAGCTGCAATATGGAGAGGATTATAGATAGACTGCAATAGATAGAGGATGGATAGATGATTGCAATAGATAGAGGATGAATAGATAGACTGCAATAGATAGAAGATGAATAGTTAAGCTGCAATAGATGAGGATGGATAGACTGCAATATGGAGAGGATGAAATAGACTGCAATAGATAGAGGATGAATAGATAGACTGCAATAGATAGAGGATGGATAACGGCAATATGGAGAGGATGAATAGATAGACTGCAATAGATAGAGGATGAATAGATAGACTGCAATGATAGAGGATGATTATAGACTGCAATAGATAGAGGTGGATAGACTGCAATATGGAGAGGATGAATAGATAGACTGCAATAGATAGAGGATGAATAGATAGACTGCAAATAGATAGAGGAGGGATAGACTGCAATATGAGAGGATGAATAGATAGACTGCAATAGATAGAGGATGAAGATAGACTGCAATAGATAGAGGATGGATAGACTGCAATATGAGAGTAGAATAGATAGAACTGCAATAGATAGAAGATGAATAGTTAAGATCGCAATAGATAGGGATGATAGATAGACTGCAATAGATAGAGGATGATAGACTGCAATATGAGAGGATGAATAGATAGACGGGCAATAGATAGAGGATGAATAGATAGACTGCAATAGATAGAGGATGAATAGATAGACTGCAATAGTGAAGATGAATAGATAGACTGCAATATAGAAATAATAGTAAGCTGCATAGATAAGATGGATAGACTGCATATGGAGAGGATTAAAGATAGACTGCAATAGATGAGGATGGATAGATAATTGCAATAGATAGAGGATGAATAGAAAGACTGCAATAGATAGAAGATGAATATTAGAAGCTCAATAGATAAGGATGGATAACTGCAATATGGAGAGGATGAAAAGATAGACTGCAATAGATAGAGGATGAATAGATAGACTGCATAGATAGAGGATGGATAGACTGCAATATGAGAGGATGAATAGTTAACTGCAATAGATAGAGGATGAATAGA
>JAACNH010005477.1:0-20176 GCA_019447015.1 Hymenochirus boettgeri
GCGGCAGGCGGGTATGGGTGGGGTCCTAAATTTAAGGATCAATTTAAGGATCACAGCAGTATTGCATGTACATACTGCACAAACACCACAAGGTGTCAGTATATTGTTGATTGTGCAAAAGGACACATTGTAACTTCAATCATAATTATGCTGATAAATGTCACTGAACCGCAATTCTGGAAGGTATATGGACATGTTTGACACTGGATAAATGTCCATTTAATGTGGTTACACAAAAGATCTGCCTATTGATGAACTTATGGCATCAGTGGTCCAGCACTGCTCAATAAAAGGAGGATAGGAATTTGACAAAAAACCCTCCAGTTGAGATCAACTTTAGCTCAAAAATTTAACATTAATAAATATTTTTTTCTTTTCATTTGGTCAGTCCCCTTAGTTTGCAGTAATATTTAATCATTTTTATTGAAGAAAAGGTACAATAATTTTCTATCTGTAATAACCCACTTCCATGATGTATTTACCTGATCATCCGGGGCAACTCACAAAGGCAGGGATGTATTTCGCCCATCCACCACACGAGTAGCTGTTGCTTCATGAATCACAAACATCACTTATGCTGGCAATCTTCTTGTTATTTAGTCAGTATTTGCTCCTGGACTGGAGGAAGTGATCTAGCCATGATTAAAAGGTAGAAAATTTATTTTAGAATTATTGCGAAAAAATGTTGTCATATATTAGTATGCTACTATGCATTTATTTCTTGCTATGATTGTGACAATTTGTTATACACGTTTTTCTTCTTTGTTTCTTTTCAACTTGCAGTAACGTTCTGCCCACATAATTTGTTTTACTTCAGTCTTGTTAGTCTGTTGCAATGACCATAGACAGAGACCCTTACCTGAGGTATGCAGAGGGTGATGAGTAAGATGCAAATATTATTGCAGATGAAGACTCCCCGCAGATCCGGAAAAGTTTTGAAAATCACAAAAGTAGGAAAATTTCAGAATATAGAAAATTTAGAAATCACAAAAATGATTTATCAAGATCAAGAATCAAAGAAATATGGCGAAAGCCATAAACAACAATCAAAATAATGGTTAAAAAAATTCTGCTTTAATGGGGTTCAAATCAGATTTTTTTGGATTTTAATAAGGTTTTTAAACCACTGGTGGATGAATACACAGTTTCATAGGAATGTTTCAAACTGAACCTGGAACTAATGGTTCTGCTATCAAAACTTTTCCAATTACAAATTCGACACAGAACTGTGGAAATTATTATTATTATTATTATTGGGGATTTAATATAGTGCCAACATCTTCCTTGGCGCTTTACAATTACATGTATACATTCACATCAGGCCCTGCCCTGAAGTGCTTACAATCTAAGCACATTTATTTACACATACAACTTATGAGTATGTCTTTATGATTGTGGGGAAACCGGAGTGCCCGGAGGAAACCCACGCAAGCACGGGGAGAACATACAAACTCCTTGCAGATGTATCCAAGGGTGGAATCAAACTCAGGACTTCAGCGCTGCAAGGCATACAATAATGCAATAATGCGCGCTATAGTATACTAAACCAGGAAGCGGTTTGCAATTTTCAACTGAGCCATGGTGGATCGTGTGTAGGTAAATATACTCACCTTCAATCCTGGATCCTGGTCAAGTGATGAAGAATGGAAGGAATAGGTTCTTTACCTCCCGGTCTTCAATCACTACTTTAAGGAATAGGTTTTTTTTTTGTGAATTATTCCATTAAGTTTATCTAGCATGAGAAAGGTACTTGTAGTGTTATCCCTACATCACTGTAAAAAAAAATGTAGCGGAGGCATATTCCTAATGCGTAAATTGTGTGAGGTGTTCTGTGTAGTACTACAGTAGAGTAATGATTGTGAAAACACACACCCAACAGCCACTGCAGTTTTTGATGGACCTAGTATTACATGGTTAGTTGTTGGTTTATACTAAAAGATTGTGTTTATTTATTTTTATTGAAACTGTAAAAAAATAGTTTACATTACGCACCATGCCTTTTTTTTATTGCAGCCACTGCTGGTATTTTTGAAAACCAACAACTATAATAATAATAATGTTAAAATGAATAAAATGTATTTAATAACTTCATTTGACAAAAGTTACTAAGCCATTGGTTAAATAAATAAATCAAGCACCTCTTTAGACTGAAATAAATGATGCATATCGATCCAAAGGAGGAATATTACAATAAAATAATAGCCAAGTTTATCTACACTGACTTGGACTCTATTTTGTAAGCAGAAATAGCCACGCTCGTTTGTTTCGAAATTGTTTTTCACAACTTGTAGGCATTAATTTTATACAATGTCTAACAATAAATCAATTACAGGTATGGTATTGAAAAAGTGAGATATTAAATTAAAACGTGATAAAATGTATTGAAATGATAAAATATTTTTAAGAAAGCAGACAAAATCTTAAGCAAGTGTTAACAGGCTATGAACCTAAACTGAAATGTCTTACTTTATTTAAAACAATGCACCAGAAATAGGGGAAACAAATTGAATTGCTTGGCATAACAAAGGCTATTTATGCTTTTTTGCTGAAAGTAAATCCACTTTTAAAAAGTAACAGCCAGATATATAGTAAATTGTAACAAAAGCGTTTTTACAAATACAGATTTTTTTTCTTGATTAGAAATTATATTTGATAGATAGACACACATAAAATTAAAGGGGAAGTTCAGTGCAAATACATATACTTTTAAGTTTTTACCTTAACCTAAATAAATCTTGCTCTCACCTAATACATGAGTGACCTTCACTCCGTTTAGTCTTTAAGCCTACCCCTATGGGTCTTTGTTCTCGTTGTCTACCATTTTTACTTCATAGCATTCTAGTTTTTACTCCTGAGCGCGTAAACAGAGAAACGGGCACCAGACATATGTACAGACCACGTCAAAGCAAGGGGTACAAGTTCAATGAAGACGAATATGTGCTGGGGGTCAGAATCCCAGCGACGGTCTCGCTAATCACCAGAAGAGTCCAATGAGTTAAAAGCTGGATGAAACATCCACCAAAAAGTCTTCAAATTTACAGCCTCATTCAAAAAAACACGACTAAATACTGTAACAAAATAACTCACATTCGTCGACTAGGAACAGTATCTGTAGGATAATCCCCAGACAATGCAGAGACATGCTAGGGATCCCATGTGAGATGTCTGAGACGACGCCGACTGGGTGAGCTTATCTTGCATGTCAGTGCTCGGAATGAATCATAGGTGGGAGAAGCGTAGCAACACATTAATGATACATGGTAGAGCGATGTTTGTACGAGTAAATATATTCTAAGTACATTACATAAAACAATACTTATAAATTATGCACGCAGGGTCTTAAAAAAAAATAAAAACATTACCATGCGGATCAACACAGTCACCAGTCGTCTGAACAAAGAACATCAAACCCAAAAGGATAATCCCCATCATACCAGAAACCCAACAATTACAATTATTAAACACAAAGACTAAAACTTAAAACACATATCATCTGAGCAGCTTCATGTCCGACCCGGATAACCATCCAATCTGCATAGAATCATTCGGCCCTTAGTGATCACACATGTTGATAAGACCTTTGTTGGCGGATAGTGACCTTGTGCTGTCACTGCTTGTTGCTCTTTTAGCTTTTCTTTGTGTTTATGTTGTAGATTGTTTGTGAAGGAAGAGGCAGATACATTTCAATTTTCATTCTAATACTTTTTAAATATTTACTTCTATTTTGTAATTATATCACTTATTTTGAAACTGTTAATTTGTGTGTTTTGTGTCAGTCCAGATGGATTCCATTAAAAATTGGCTTTGAGTACATCTTGGCAACTTTGGAATGTCCGCATCTGAAGGCTCTACCCATTCAAAGTGAATAGCTAGAAATTCACAGATACAGTGAGAATGTTTTCACAGATTCCTTAGCAAGAAGAAATATGTCTATGAAGGTTTTTTGAAGAAATTAAGGAAATTGTAAGTTTCGATCTGCCAGTCTTTCTTCAAAATGTTTTTGAAACTCGGCGAAACATAAAATCCACTTTGAACCCAATTGAAATGGATTTTTTTAAATTTAAACAATTAATTTTACACAGATTTACGACTTTTAGCTTTTTGATATTTACCCTGCCCAATTCACAAAATTCCAACAGGATTTCGGAAAAACCTGCAATTACAACTAAAACCAGGTTTAGTTCAAAACTGTGACTCATCATCACTGGTTTTAGTCATCCTGGTCATTGTAAATCAAGTAATATTATATCAAATAAATTGGACTTGTCAGTAATTGAAAGTTATAACACTCATTCATGTGGCTTCTTTAATTCTACTTAACAAGCCGTTTATGTAATTGGCTTAATATTACTTGATGTAGAGAGAACGTACATTACTATATTATTATTAATGTTCTATCTTCTCTTAATGTCCCTAACATGTAAACTTTACAAGGTGATAGAATCCATTTTTTTCAAAATAATAAAAAATACAGAAGAATAAAAAAGAAATAAAAAAATAACAACATTAACTAGAAGTACAAACTTTGAATTTGGCTTAAAAGGCCTAATTTTGGAAGGGAATGTATATGTTCTGGTCTGCAGATTTAAAAACTCAATAATGGGCAAATGAGGATATTTTTTTTACATTAGTTACCCTTTAAGTATGACTTTTAAAACTTTTTGCTCAAAACTATTGCTCCAAAATGTGTTTTTTGACAATACTTAACCTTTATATATGGCTGCGATATGAATGAATAGGTAAGTCAGTAGGTGGGTGCACCTGTGTCAGGTTGGGGTTTGCTTGATTAAAAACTTTATAATTTCCTTAGTAGTTGATTTTCCAAGACGCCAGTAATATATGGACTACCCAAAAAAACAAGGATGGCAAACAGCCTCCTTTTAGATCCATTGTGTTTTCAATAGGATCACCAACATACCCTATGTGCAATTTTTGAATCATTATCTAAATCCAGCAGCCCCCTCCTATGCCAACCTATATGTGGGATATCTTGAACAACAAATATATATACTGTATGAGTGAACTATATAAGAACCACTGTATAAAATTTACAATATATTGACGACCTGTTTATAATTTGGGATGGATCTGAGGCACAAGCTCTGGATTTCGTGGCACTGTTAAATAATATGGATAATGCCCTTGTTTTTATGTTGAAATATTTATACTAACATAACGATAACAGACAATACTATGTATACTTTAGTTATATAAAGCTGTGACAGATAGGAACACTTTATTACAAGCAAAAAGTTTTCAAAATCAAAAGATGCTATTGATGTGAGCAAATCAGGAATAGACCAACATCAGTGTATAAGAAGGGACACTATCCATTCCAGACTCATACAGGCTGACCCCATAGGTAAACATAAAAAGAAACCATACGTTTTCCAAAAAATCAGGCTGTTTTTGCTGTTATGATTGTAATGCTGTAATTCCTTGATCACAGGCACTAGTTTCACCCCTCCCTTGGACCTTACAAATTTTCGACTTTTATACATGTACTAGAGATTAGAGATGGACTAGAACTCAAATTCAAACTCGAGTTCGAGCCAACTATTCAAGTTCGAACGGACTCGGACTCCGAACTATCCCAGACCCAGATATCTCGGGCTTTCAATATTTTCCGGACTTCCGATATCTTTCGAACGTTTGAGGCATGCGAATATGCGAGTAAAATGTCTATTATACCTATACACGAGTAAATATAGAATCCGTGAGTAAAATGTCTATTATACCTATATGCGAGTAGAATCCACAAGTAAAATGTCTATTATACCTATACGCAAGTTCGAATCCGCAGTAAAATGTCTATTTACCTATACGTGTATCGAATCCGCGAGTAAAATGTCTATTATACATATTTGCGAGTAAATATTGAATCCACAAGTAAAATGTCTATTATACCTATACGCAAGTATCGAATCCGCGAGTAAAATGTCTATTATACCTATACTCGTGTATCGAATCCGCGAGTAAATGTCTATTATACATATTTGCGAGTAAATATTGAATCCGCAAGTAAAAGTCTATTGTACCTATACGCGAGTATTGAAGGTTAAATGTGATGTGTGAATAAACACTGTTTTGTTTGTTCACTAACAGACTGGTGTGCGCTACTATCTTGTCTACATTCTGTGTCAGGTTGGGGGGTAAAAGATTAACTTTTTTTTTAGTTACCCTTTAAGTATGGCTGCCACGAAAATGGAAGGGTAGATCAATGGGTGTGTGTACCTGTGTCAGTTTGGGGGATAAGAATGATCTATTTTGATGTTTGGTCAAAAAAAATGACTATAGTTACCCTTTAAGTAGGGCTGCCATGGGAATGAAAGGGTACATCAGTAGGTGTGTGTACCAGTGTCAGTTGGGGAATAAAAAAACTAACTTTTTTGATGATTGCTCAATTTTTTTTACCCTTTAAATATGGCTGCCAGGTAATGGGAGTATGTGGTTTTTGCATTTATGACCATAAAATTAACTTTTTGATGATTACTCAAAATTAGCTTTTAACTTTAGTTACCTACCCTTTAAGTATAACTAATGTTAGGGTAGGCTAGTAGGAGTGTGTACCTGTGTCGTGTGGGGTCGGGGTTATCAGTGTTTGCGTTTATGACTATAAATAAAGCCTGTTTTTATCACAAGACCATGAATCCTCGAATCGCCACATTTGAGGATTGTTCCCATTATAGTCAATAGGGAAAGAATCCTTGAATTTTGCCAATAACAGTAACGCTTCTGACTATTCCTTAGCTAGGTAATAGAATTGTATTTGTCAGCTGTCCCGCACACTATCCACATCCACTTTTGAGTCTTGATGCTGGGTGCTACTGATCCACCAAAGCCACAAGTGTATATATCAGATATGTCCACAATATCGTGCACACCAGACTTAATCATAAGCAATGTTTTATTAACATGTAGTTTCCAAACATCTTCTGTGTAAGCACTGCACCTATCCCCCATCCCACCCAGAGCCCCCCCCCCCCCCCAGTGGAGGAAGGACCTCTTTAAGGGTAATCCGGCTGCATCTATCTAAAATCACTAACCTAAAATCCTGCACGCCTCACGCTTCCTCTCTCTTCCCTCTCCACAGTCCAGGCGCCTGACGTCACTACTCACGACGCCGGTAAGACCGGCGCCGAGTACTGACGTCAGACACAGCACTGTGGGATGCGGAAGAGAGAGGAAGTGAGTGGCTGAAGGATTTCAAGTTATGACTCGAGTAAAAGTCGATGTAGATTTTTAAGCTTTTTTTAAAGCCAAAAACCTTGACTATCTCGAGTATATACGGTAACTTTGAGTATAAGCCAGAAATTTTAAAACCAATCCTGAAAGTCTCCCCTCGGTTTTTTTTACTTGAGTCTGGGCTGATCTGGATGCTTAAAGGACTATCTGGACAAAAACACATAGCTCTGGGAAAACAAAAGCTGTACCCTGTAACACACTGAATCCCTTGATTCTGGTGGGTTAGGCAATTTTTGTCCTGCTAACTCATAGATCAGCCCAGACTGCAAGGTAATGGGGTGAAAAAAACTGAGAATTGAAAGATTCAACAAACATCTCTCAAAGAGGGATCTTTATATTCAGCCTGTACAGAAAGGTAGGCAGGACACATCTGTGTATGGGGTTTTCTATGGGACTATGTATTGGAATTTCTGTGGGGCTGTGTATTGACATTCTATGGGGCTGTGTATGGGACTTACTATGGGGCTGTGTATGGGAGTTTCTATGTGCTGTGTTGGGAATTTCTATGGGGCTGTGTACTGTACTTTCTATGGGACTGTGTATTGGACTTTCTATGGGCTGTGTATTGGACTTACTATGGGACTGTGTATTGGACTTTCTATGGGCTGTGTATTGGACTTACTATGGGACTGTGTATTGGACTTTCTATGGGGCTGTGATTGGACTTACTATGGACTGTGTATTGGACTTTCTGTGGGCTGTGTATGGGACTTTCTGTGGGGCTGTGTATTGGACTTTCTGTGGGCTGTGTATGGGACTTTTATGGGTCTGTGTATGAGACATTCTATGGGTCTGTGTGTGGGAATTTCTATGGGCTGTGTACTGTACTTTTTATGGGCCTGTGTTTGACTTTCTAGGGACTGTGTATTGGACTTTCTATGGGGCTGTGTATTGAACTTTCTATGGGGCTGTGTATTGGACTTTCTATGGGGCTGTGTATTGAACTTTCTATGGGGCTGTGTATTGGACTTTATATGTGACTGTGTCTTGGACTTTCTATGGGGCTGTGTGTTGGACTTTCTATGGGACTGTGTGTTGGACTTTCTATGGGACTGTGTATGGGACTGTTCATGGCTGTGTATTAGACTTTCTATGGGGCTGTGTATTGGACTTTCTATGGGACTGTGTATTGGACTTTCTATGGGACTGTGTATTAGACTTTCTATGGGGCTGTGTATTGGACAAATTAGATATTAGATCAGACAGTCAATCTTAAATTCTATCTAATATCTAAATAAAAAAAACATATGGTATTACTTCAGGGAATAGGTAAAGTTTTCTTAATGTATTATTTTAAATTGAACCTGGTTTAAAGGAAAATTGTGAGATTCAGAAATTGTGATGGTGGCAGAATTTTGCAGAATTGGGTTGAAATGCAATGTTGAAATTTAAAATGCTGTGTCAAAAATTTAACATGCAGTGTCAAAAATTTATCAAGGAGTGTCAAAAGTTTTGTTGCAATTCAATATCTAAAATTGAAATATCCATTCACTCCCTTGACCTCTATAGAATTTAGACACATTCTGAAGAACTGCTGGCATAACAGACTTGCCAGCTTCTTTCATCTTCTATTCAGCATTGTACAGGAGCTACTTGGTTAGAGATGAACAAAAATGTTGGGATTCCATTCTGCGGAATGAGTCAAATAGAGATATCGTCTTTGGATTTAGGAACTATGGAAAAATGCATTTTTGAGTGATACCAAATGTACAAACTTATTTTTGGTAACCCATGAAAATAACCTCATACGTTCGATACCCCTTGAAAATACGATCGGAATTTACTTTTGAGTTTAAAGCGCGATATTCAAGGGTTATCAAACGGGTCACCGAAAATAACTTTGGTAACCCTTGAAAATACGAACAAAACCCTCAAAACAACAAATTTGACTTTTTGACTCTGCATGTTTAATGTTGACATTGCATGTTAAATTTTTAGCATTGCATTTAAACATTTCTGGCATTCTTAATGGTATCGTTGTCATCAGTAATGTGTCCCTGTTTTGAATTGAACCTTGTTTCCAGGCGGAACTGGGGTTCAAAAATTTGCAGGATTGTGTCAAAACACAATGGTGAAAATTTAGTGTCAATATTTGTTGTTTAACTGCAAAATTTGTTGTTAAATTTTATGTCTAAAATTCAAAAATCCTTAACTTCATTGGGTCGATTGTTTACATTTTTGCTCAGTAGAATTAAAATTTATTTAATTAGTATTAATAGTCTGCATTAGAGATGAACAAAATGTGTCGAAAATTCATCGAAAATTTGAATTAAACTCAATTGACGTTAATGGGAGCAGAATTTCTTTTAAGTTTAAGCATGATTTTCAACACCAAGTTTCACATTTAACAGAAAATTTCGACTTTTCACACACTGCCTGTTGAATGTTCGAAACTGAATTTTTACACAATTCCACAAATTTCACTGGATCCACAGATTTTTAATCCTTTTCACCTCAAAACTGTTTACATTATTGTCCATCACATGGTGTGATTTATGTGACATATAAAATATGATGAAAATAAATACAGTTAAAAGGTACCTGGATCAAAAAATACAATTGCTTTTAAGCAGGCCTATTCATTGTCATCTATCTGGATCTCTTGAAATGGCAGAACAAGTTCATCCAAAATTCTGTTGGCTACCCGGCTTATTTCTATTTCTGAAGTATTTTTGGATTACGTAGTTGTTACCTAGTGATAAAAAATTGTAGAAAGAAGCACATTATGAATGAACTATTAATTTCATGATATCATGCTAAGTTTGAGTTGTCTCTGCCAGAAACTAATTATCCTTGTGCTCCTTCTAATGTTTTAAATAGTATGTCTGCCCCCATACAAAAATGTAATATGTGGTAGGAAATGGGCACAAACCTCAACCTTGTGAGGTTTATATATCTGAAAGCTCTCCCCAAATGTAATTACCAGCCTTCATTTCCTCACTGCCTTCTGCTTGTCTTCCGTACACGGAAGCAAGCAGAAGGGCTCGACCGACATCCACTCCTGTGATTAGTGAAAACATTGCACCTTAGCCAATCAAAGGAGCGTATGCCGGTCGAGGCCCTTCTGCTTGTCTTCTGTGCATGGAAAAGGAACAGAAGACAGGCAGAAAGCAGCAAGGGAATGAAGGCTGGTAAGTACATTTGGAGAGAGTTTTTAGATATAAACCTCGCAAGGTCAAGGTTTTTGCCCACTTCCTGGGGGGAAGGACATACCCTTTAGGAACAGTATACACTCTCCATGTTTACACAAGGTACACAAACTCGATTATTAAAAATGTTTGTAAAACTATACATGAACCTAAAAGGGTATCTGTGGTCTCCATGCAAGTGGCCTTTATTAAAAAGGACACACTCCTACCTTACTTTAAAATGGAACACTGATCAGGCTTCTACCTTCTACCGTCTATCAAAGTACAGCAGTATAAAGGGTGTTTTTTCTTGCTAGTTCTGTGATTGGATAATTATTTATTTTTATTATATTTATTTATTAAAAAAATATGATGAACTGATCAAATGATTAATTCAGACCTAGGCAACGTAAGGCCGGGGGGCACATGTGGCCATTGGCTGTCTGACTGGCCCCTCAATACTAGAACTGTACCCAAAAAAATCTTAGTATTAATTGATTGTCTCGGGTTTGATAATTTATTTGTTTTTATTATGTTTATTTTATTAAAAAATTAAAAACTGATCAACTGATTAATTGAATTTGAAGGAATGGATCAAAATATTACACCTTCTATTAAAAAATGCAACGAATAATAAAAAAATATCCAAATGAACCATAATTATTTATTTTAACTTTTTTGAAAATCCAGTTTTGCAATCTCTATAATAAGAATTGAGTTGAACCAGTTGGTCCAGCCCTTCACAACAATCCAAGTTTCTCAGTGGCCCCTGTAAAAATGAATTGTTCACCCTTATTATGTGCATTAAATTAGCTCTAAATGCAGTGATATTTTTATTAAATGTGTCAATGTGCACGTAATAAACCATGAAAGCAATAAAACTATTCCTCTATTTATGAATCTATAAGTATTATATGCAGCTCACATTAATGTACATCACGCAAATCATTATGCGGTTTTACTTGTGCCGTTACAGTTATGTTTAAATATATACAATCCAGAAAATGAATTTGTCTGCTTTTAATTATTTTGGCCATGTTTGGAAAACTGTGAGTTTATTGCAATACCTTATTTTATTATATTTATATTTACCTAGAAGCAAAATGTCTTTGAAAACCATAGACGTTTGCCAGTCCTAGCAAAAGCTGCTCTCCTGCATGAGCTCTTAATAACACAACCTAAAACAAAATCATTGTTATTTTTAATGTTTTGATCAGACACCCTTTTCCTTACTTTATATTATTAATTTAAAAATATTTAGTAAAGTTACATCTGTTCTATAAAACTGATTAAAATAACAGTACATTTAAAATAACTATACAGAGATAACTCTATTTTGCGCGGTATTTATAGAACTGCGGTATCAGGAAGGTTCGATACCGCAGGTTTATACTAGCCAGTAACAATCAGTACATTACGGCTGGTCATTCTTTATGGGGGGGTCCTAAATTTAAGGATCAATTTAAGGATCACAGCAGTATTGCATGTACAATACTGCACAAACACCACAAGGTGTCAGTAATTGCATTGGTGCAAAAGAGGACACATTGTAAACTATCAATCATTATTAATGCTGATAAAGTCACTGTAACGCAATCTGGAAGGTATATGGACATGTTTGACACTGGGAATAAAGTTCCAGTTAATGTGGTTACACAAGAAGATCTGCCTATTGATGAACTTAATGGCATCAGTGGTCCAGCACTGCCAATAAAAAGGAGGATAGGAATGTGAACAAAACCCTCCATGTTGAGATCACACTTAGCTCACAAATTTAACATTAATAAATATTTTTTCTTTTCATTTGGTCAGCCCCTTAGTTGCAGTAATATTTAATCATTTTTATTGAAGAAAGGTTACAATAATTTCTATCTGTAAATAAACCACTTCATGATGTATTTACCTGATCATCCAGGGGCAACTCACAAAAGGCAGGGATATTTCGCCCATTCCACCAACACGAGTAGCTGTTGCTTATGAATCACAAACATCACTTATGCTGGCAATCTTTCTTGTTATTTAAGTCAGTATTTGCTCCTGGACTGGAGGAAGTGATTAGCCATGATTAAAAGAGTAAGAAAATTAATTTTAGAATTATTGCGAAAAATGTGTCATATATTAGTATGCTACTATGCATTTATTTCTTGCTATGATTGTGAACAATTTGTTATACACGTTTTTCTTTGTTCTTTCAACTTGCAGTAACGTTCTGCCCACATAAGTTGTTACTTCAGTCTGTTAGTCTGTTGCAATGACCATAGACAGGCCCTTACCTGAGGTATGCAGAGGGTGATGGAGTAAGATGCAAATATTATTGCAGATGAAGACTCCCGCAGATCCAGGAAAAGTTTTGAAAATCACAAAAGTAGGAAAATTCAGAATATAGAAAATTTAGAAATCACAAAAATGATTTATCAAGATCAAGAAGTCAAAGAAATTATGGCGAAAGCCATAAACAACAATCAAAATAATGGTTAAAAAAATCTGCTTTAATGGGGTTCAAATCAGATTTTTTGGATTTTAATAAGGTTTTTTAAACCACTGGTGGAATGAATACAACAGTTTCATTAGGAATGTTTCAAACTGAACTGGGAACTAATGGTTCTGCTATCAAAACTTTTCCAATTACAAATTCGACACAAGAACTGTGGAATTATTATTATTATTATTATTGGGGATTTATATAGTGCCAACATCTTCCTTGGCGCTTTACAATTACATGTATACATTCACATCAGGCCCTGCCCTGAAGTGCTTACAATCTAAGCACATTTATTTAACCAATACAACTTAGAGTATGTCTTTATGATTGTGGGGGAAAACCGGAGTGCCCGGAGGAAACCCACGCAAGCACGGGGAGAACATACAAAATCCTTGCAGATGTATCCAAGGGTGGAATCAAACTCAGGACTTCAGCGCTGAAGGCATACAATAATGCAATAAGAGCGTATAGATACTAAACCAGGAAGCGGTTTGCAATTTTCAACTGAGCCATGGTGGATCGTGTGTGAGGTAAATATACTCACCTTCAATCCTGGATCCTGGTCAAGTGATGAAGAATGGAAGGAATAGGTTTCTTACCTCCCGGTCTCAATCACTACTTTAAAGGAATAGGTTTTTTTTTGTGAATATTCCATTAAGTTTATTATAGCATGAGAAAGGTACTTGTAGTGTTATCCCTACATCACTGTAAAAAAAAATGTAGCGGAGGCATTTCCAATGCGTAAATGTGTGAGGTGTTCTGTGTAGTACTACAGTAGAGTAATGATGTGTGAAAACACAACACCAACAGGCCACTGCAGTTTTTGATGGACCTAGTATTACATGGTTAGTGTTGGTTTATACTAAATAGATTGTGTTATTTATTTTTATTGAAACTGTAAAAAATAGTTTACATTACGCACCATGCCTTTTTTTTATTGCAGCCACTGCTGGTATTTTTGGAAAACCAACAACTATAATAATAATAATAATGTTAAAATGAATATAAATGTATTTAATAACTTCATTTGACAAAGTTACTAAGCCATTGGTTAAAAATAAAATCAAGCAACCTCTTTAGACTGAAATAAATGAGCATATCGATCCAAAGGAGGAATATTACAATATAATAGCCAAGTTTATCTACACTGACTTGGACTCTATTTTGTAAGCAGAAATGCCACGCTCGTTTGTTTCGAATGTTTCACAACTTGTATCTGTCTACTATATTACAGTCTGTAGCAGTATATATGATAACAATGCTCAAACACATAAGACTAATTACAAGATGTATGTATGAAAAGTGAGATATTAAATTAAAACGTGATAAAATGTATTGTGAAATGAGAAAATATTTTTAAGAAGCAGGCAAAATTTAAGCAAGTGTTACAGGCTATGAACCTAAACTGAAATGTCTTACTTATTTAAACAATGCACCAGGAAAATAAAGGGGAAACAAATTGAATTGCTTGGCATAACAAAGGCTATTATGCTTTTTTTGTGAAAGTAAATCCAGCTATTACAAAAGTAACAGCCAGATATATAGTAAAATGTAACAAAGCGTTTTTACAATACAGATTTTTTTTCTTGATTAGAAATTATATTTGATAGATAGACACACATATAAATTAAAGGGGAAGTTCAGTGCAAATACATATACTTTTAAGTTTTTACCTTAACCTTAAATAAATGCTTCTGAAATACTGACCCCCTAACAGAGACCATTATGGTCTTTACAATGACCAGCCCATTATGGTTCTTACCTTAACCCGCCTGAGGTAATTTAGTTGCTCAGTAGAGATCTGAGCATGTTTGACCTTCCAACGGCCAATTAGTAGAAATTACTGTTAGGAACATTCCAAGTTAGTGTGGCATTCTGGGAAGAAGAAGGACCGTTACAGAACCAGAAATGTCAGCACATTAATGTCAACAGCAAGGAAAAGCAAGGGGATAAATTCAACTGATTTTTCAAAATGGAAGAGAAATGTAGCTAGGTATGCATAGTATAAACTAAGAATTTAAAAAAGTACTATATTTTCCACTGAACTTTCCTTTAAATTTAAAATTATGCACGCATGGGTCTTTTAAAAAAAAAATAATAAATTAATTCATTATCCATGCTGGATCAAAACATTTTAGTCACACATCGGCTTTCGTCTGAATCAAAGAACATTCAATAACCTCATCTAAAAAGGTACTTAATCCCTCCATCTATACCAAGTATAACCCATACAATTACAATTTATTAAACACAAAGACTAAATACTGTAAAACAATCTATTCATCTGTCAGTGGCAGCTTCATGTCTCGACCGGATAACCATCCAATCTGCAAGAATCATTCGGCCCATTAGTGATCCACATGTTGATAAGATCCTTGTTGGGGGATAGTGATCCTTGTCTGTCACTGCTTGTTGTGCTCTTTTAGCTTTTCTTTGTGTTTATGTTGTAGAATGTGTTTGTGAAGGAAAGAGGGCAGATACATTTCAATTTTCATTCTTAAGTACTTTTTTAAATATTTTACTTATTTTGTAATTATAGTACACTTATTTTGAAAATGTTAATTTGTGTGTTTTGTGTCAGCATCAGATGGATTCCATTAAAAAATTGGCTTGTAGTACATCTTGCAACTTTGGAATGTCCGCATCGAAGGCTCTACCCATTCAAAGTGAATAGCTAGAAATTCACAGATACAGTGAGAATGTTTTCACAGATTCCTTAGCAAGAAGAAATATGTCTATGAAGGTTTTTTGGAAGAAATTAAGGAAATGTAAGTTTCGATCTGCCAGTCTTTCTTCAAAAGTGTTTTGAAACTCGGCGAAACAAAAATCCACTTGAACCCAATTGAAAGGATTTTTTAAATTTAAACAATTAATTTTACACAGATTTACGACTTTTAGCTTTTTGATATTTACCCTGCCCAATTCACAAAATTCCAACAGGATTTCGGAAAAACCTGCAATTACAAACTCAAAACCAGGTTTAGTTCAAAACTGTGACTCATCATCACTGGGTTTTGTCATCCTGGTCATTGTAAATCAAGTAATATTATATCAAATAAATTGGACTTGTCAGTAATTGAAAGTTTAAACACTCATTCATGTGGCTTCTTTAATTCTACTTAACAAGCGTTTATGTAATTGGCTTAATATTACTTGATGTAGAGAGCAGTACATAACTATTATTATTATTAATGTTCTATGCTTCTCTTAATGTCCCTAACATGTAAACTTTACAAGGTGATAGAATCCATTTTTTTCAAAATAATAAAAAATACAGAAGAATAAAAAGAAATAAAAAAATAACAACATTAACTAGAAGTACAAACTTTGATTTGGCTTAAAAGGCCTAATTTTGGAAGGGAATGTATATGTTGGTCTGCAGATTTAAAAACTCAATAATGGCAATAATGAGGATATTTTTTTTACATTAGTTACCCTTTAAGTATGACTTTTTAAAACTTTTTGCTCAAAAACTATTGCTCAAAATGTGTTTTTTGACAATACTTAACCTTTATATATGCTGCGTATGAATGAATAGGTAAGTCAGTAGGTGTGTGCACCTGTGTCAGGTTGGGGTTGGCTTGTTAAAAACTTTATAATTTCCTTAGTAGTTGATTTTCCAAGGACGCCAGTAATATATGGACTACCCAAAATACACAAGGATGGCAAACAGCTCCCTTTTAGATCCATTGTGTTTTCAATAGGATCACCAACATACCCTATAGTGCAATTTTTGGATCATTATCTAAATCCAGCAGCCCCCTCCTATGCCAACCTATATGTGGGATATCTTGAACAACAAATATATATACTGTATGAGTGAACTATATAAGAAACACTGATAAAATATTTACAATATATTGACGACCTGTTTTAATTTGGGATGGATGAGGCACAAGCTCTGGATTTCGTGGCACTGTAAATAATATGGATAAGCCCTTGTTTTTATGTTGAAATATTTTATACTAACATAACGATAACGCAAATACTATGTATACTTGTTATATAAAAAGCTGACAGATGGAACACTTTATTACAGCAAAAAGTTTCAAAATCAAAAGATGCTATTGATGTGAGCAAATCAGGAATAGACAACATCAGTGTATAAGAAGGGACAGACATCCATTCCAGACTCATACAGGCTGACCCCATAGGTAAACATAAAAAAGAAACCTATACGTTTCCAAAAAATCAGGCTGTTTTTGCTGTTATGATTGTAATGCTTGTAATTCCTTGATCACAGGCACTAGTTTCACCCTCCCTTGGACCTTACAAAAATTTCGACTTTTATACATGTAACTAGAGATTAGAGATGGACTAGAACTCAAATTCAAACTCGAGTTCGAGCCGAACTATTCAAGTTCGAACGGAATCGGACTTCGAACTATCCCAGACCCAGATATCTCGGGCTTCAATATTTTCGGACTTCCGATATCTTTCGAACGTTGAGGCATGCGAATATGCGAGTAAATGTCTATTATACCTATACACGAGTAAATATAGAATCCGTGAGTAAAATGTCTATTATACCTATTGCGAGTATGAATCCACAAGTAAAATGTCTATTATACCTATACGCAAGTATCGAATCCGCGAGTAAAATGTATATAACCTATACTCGTGTATCGAATCCGCGAGTAAAATGTCTATTTACATATTTGCGAGTAAATATTGAATCCACAAGTAAAGTTATTATACCTATACGCAAGTATCAATCCGCGAGTAAAATGTCTATTATACCTATACTCGGTATCGAATCCGCGAGGTAAAATGTCTATTATACATATTTGCGAGTAAATATTGAATCCGCAAGATAAATGTCTATTGTACCTATAAGCGAGTATTGAAGGTTAAATGTGATGTGTGAATAAACACTGTTTTGTTTGTTCACTAACAGACTGGTGTGCGCTACTATCTTGTTACATTCTGTGTCAGGTTGGGGGGTAAAAGATTAACTTTTTTTTTTAGTTACCCTTTAAGTATGGCTGCCACGAAAATGGAAGGGTAGATCAATGGGTGTGTGTACCTGTGTCAGTTTGGGGGATAAGAATGATCTATTTTGATGTTTGGTCAAAAAAAATGACTATAGTTACCCTTTAAGTATGGCTGCCATGGGAATGAAAGGGTACATCAGTAGGTGTGTGTACCAGTGTCAGGTTGGGGAATAAAAAAACTAACTTTTTTGATGATTGCTCAATTTTTTTTACCCTTTAAATATGGCTGCCAGGTAATGGGAGTATGTGTTTTTGCATTTATGACCATAAAATTAACTTTTTGATGATTACTCAAAATTAGCTTTTAACTTTAGTTACCCTTTAAGTTAACTGAATGTTAGGGTAGGCTAGTAGGAGTGTGTACCTGTGTCTGTGTGGGGGTCGGGGGTATCAGTGTTTGCGTTTATGACTATAAAAAAGCTGTTTTTATCACAAGACCATGAATCCTCGAATCGTCCACATTTGAGGATTGTTCCCATTATAGTCAATAGGGAAAGAATCCTTGAAATTTGCCAATAACACAGTAACGCTTCTGACTATTCCTTAGCTAGGTAATAGAATGTTATTTGTCAGCTGTCCCGCACACTATCCACATCCACTTTTGAGTCTTGATGCTGGGTGCTACTGATCCACCCAAAGCCAAGTGTATATATCAGATATGTCCACAATATCAGTGCACACCAGACTTAATCATAAGCAATGTTTTATTACATGTAGTTTCCAAACATCTTCTTGTGGTAGCACTGCACCTATCCCCCATCCCACCCAGAGCCCCCCCCCCCCAGTGGAGGAGAGGACGCTTTAAGGTAATCCGGCTGCATCTATCTAAAATCATCACCTAAAATCCTGCAGCCTCACGCTTCCTCTCTCTTCCGCATCCACAGTCCAGGGCCTGACGTCACATACTCGACGGGTAAGACCGGCGCCGAGTACTGACGTCAGACACAGCACTGGGGATGCGGAAGAGAGAGGAAGTGAGTGGCTGAAGGATTTCAAGTTAGTGACTCGAGTAAAAGTCGATGTAGGATTTTTAAGCTTTTTTTAAAGCCAAAAAACCTTGACTTATACTCGAGTATATACGGTACATTTGAGTATAAGCCGAGAAATTTTAAACCAATCCTGAAAGTCTCCCCTCGGTTTTTTACTTGAGTCTGGGCTGATCTGGATGCTTAAAGGACTATCTGGACAAAAACACATGCTCTGGGAAAACAAAAGCTGTACCCTGTAACACACTGAATCCTCTTGATTCTGGTGGGTTAGGCAATTTTTGTCCTGCTAACTCATGATCAGCCAGACTGCAAGGTAAATGGGGTGAAAAAACTGAGAATTGAAAGGATTCAACAAACATCTCAAAGAGGGATCTTAATATTCACGCTCGTACAGAAAGGTATGCAGGACACATCTGTGTATTGGGTTTTTTATGGGACTATGTATTGGAATTTCTGTGGGGCTGTGTATGGACATTCTATGGGGCTGTGTATGGGACTTACTATGGGGCTGTGTATGGGAGTTTTATGGTGCGTGTGTGGGAATTTCTATGGGGCTGTGTACTGTACTTTCTATGGGACTGTGTGTATTGGACTTTCTATGGGGCTGTGTATTGGACTTACTATGGGACTGTGTATTGGACTTTCTATGGGGCTGTGTATGGACTTACATGGGACGTGTATTGGACTTTCTATGGGGCTGGTGTATTGGACTATATTGGGACTGTGTATTGGACTTTCTGTGGGGCTGTGTATGGGACTTTCTGTGGGGCTGTGTATTGGACTTTCTGTGGGGCTGTGTATGGGACTTTTTATGGGTCTGTGTATGAGACATTCTATGGGTCTGTGTGTGGGAATTTCTATGGGGCTGTGTACTGTACTTTTTATGGGCCTGTGTATTGGACTTTCTATGGGACTGTGTATTGAACTTTCTATGGGGCTGTGTATTGAACTTTTATGGGGCTGTGTATTGGACTTTCTATGGGGCTGTGTATTGAACTTTTTATGGGGCTGTGTATTGGACTTACTATGGGACTGTGTATTGGACTTTCTATGGGGCTGTGTATTGGACTTACTATGGGACTGTGTGTTGGACTTTCTATGGGACTGTGTTTGGGACTTTCTATGGGACTGTGTATTGGACTTTCTATGGGGCTGTGTATTGGACTTTCTATGGGGCTGTGTATTGGATTTTCTATGGGCTGTGTATGGGACTTTCTATGGGGCTGTGTATTGGACTTTCTATGGGACTGTGTTTGGGACTTTCTATGGGACTGTGTATTGGATTCTATGGGACTTGTATTAGACTTTCTATGGGCTGTGTATTGGACTTCTATGGGA
>JAACNH010005478.1:0-20172 GCA_019447015.1 Hymenochirus boettgeri
CAACCTATTATACAGAAAACCGAAACATACGTAAAAGACACAGCACATTTCTTAGAGTTGATAAACAAAATAAGTATTCCAAACAATACAGAAATTTGGCTAGCCTCCTTGGATATTACAAGCCTGTATACCATATATAGATAGATAGCCAGACGAGCTAGACAAGCGACCGCTCGGCTACTGCTACATCGATAGATCGATCGATAGCTCGATCGATCGATCGACTCGATCGATCGCAGCGGAGCTAGCTAGCTGGATCGTCTAGCTCGCTACGCTCGATCGCTCGCTGGTCGCTCCTATCTCGCTAGCTCGATAGATGACTACTCGATCGATCGCCGAGCTCGATAGCCAGCTAGCAGCGATAGATTCCCGAGACCCAGATAGATAGGAGGCGATCGGTAGATAGCAGAGACGATACAGCAGATAATCTATTCGCTAGATCGCCATGTGGAGCGATAGATAGCAGCGCAGATAGATGGATAGTAGTAGATAGATGACATAGACAGATAGCAGATCGATAGCGAGGACAGATATATAGCAGAGATCAATCGATCAGAACCTAGATAGATAGGTATAGATAGCAGAGAGAGACGAATAGCAAGAGTAGATCGGATAAATAAATAAGAAATAGCAGAGATGATAGCAGATCTAGATGATAGATAGATAGATCATATATCGATCCAGAGGATAGTAGCAAATAGCAGAGATAGCTAAAATATCAACATCGATAGGAGATATAGTGAGATAGAAGATCAAGATGCCAGATAAATCTATAGATGATCTCAGAGATAGATGTAAGGATAGATAGCATAGCTAGATAGATAGATAGGTCGATAGATAGATGGATTCAGATAGATGCAGAGATAGTATAGCAGATATATATAGATTAAGATATAGATAGCTAGCAAGATAGATAGCTCGAGATAGATAGATAATAGATAATAGAGTATCTAGCAGAGATTGATAGCATATCTAGATGATAGATAGATAGATAGCAGACATAGATAGACGGATAGATCGCAGAGATTGATGATAGTAGATATATATTAGAGATAGATAGCAGAGGATATATAGATAGCAGAAGATAGAAGAGACAGATCGATTAAGATAGCTAGATAATCGATAGCTGATAGATAGAATTGTGATAGCAGACAGACAGACGAACGATATATAGTAGATGATAGATGACAGCAGTCAACAGACAGACATACAGACAGACGTCACAGACAGATAGATGATGGGTGATCGAACAGACCGACCGAAAGAACAGACATAACAGAAGACATATAGATATCGATATAACACTCATCTATCCCGCTAGCTAGCTCGATAGTATAGATCGATAGCACGACTGATAGATTATCCTCGATTAAAGATATCCGTAATGATAGATAGCGGCTCGATCGCGCTCGTCCTCTGCGCGCTCGCTCGACGCCGCGCTGCCTCGCTGCCGCTCTCGCTTTCCCGCTCGCATCGCTCGCTCGCTCGCTAGCCGATCGATCGCGCAGCTCCGCGAGGCGATCGCATAGCTAGATCCGCTCTCCTGCGCTCGTCGATGCTATCTAGCTTGAAAGCTCGCTACTCGCTCGCAGCGCTCGCTACTCGATAGCTCGCATACGCTAATCGCCGCGCTGCTAGGAGAGCTGGTAGATAGCAAGACGATCGCCGAGAATGATAGCAGAGCTAGGATAGATAGATAGATCTCGCGATAGATGGAAGAGATCGCTAGCGAGCTAGAATAGATAGAGAGATGGCTAGCGAGAAGCTTGAAGACTAGAGATCGATATATAGATAGATAGCTAGATAGCTCGTCGATATATCATAGATACTGATATCTAGCATAGATCGAGCGACTAGATAGATAGAATAGCCAGAGATCGATATATATCCTAGAGAGCTCGAGAGACAGCTAATAATAATAGATGAGACATAGAGCATAGATAGAAGAGATAGCTAGATAGATAAACAGATAGATAGATAGATAATAATAGCAGATAATAGCAGAATAGATCGATAGATGCCGAGATAGATAGATAGCAGAGAGACGGAGAAAGCACACTAGATAGATAGATAGATCGATAGATAGATAGATAGATAGATAGATAGATGGATAGATAGTAGATAATAGATAGATAGCAGAGAGAGAAGATAGTAGGATAGATAGGATAGCTAGATAGTAGCAGAGATTGTATGCAGATATGGGATAGATATATAGATAGATAGAATAAGATGATAGATCGCAGAGATAGATTCGCAGAGATAGATAGCAAGATCGCAAGAGATAGATAAATATCAAAGATGATAGGAGAGATAGTAGATAGCATAGAAAGGATCGCAAGGTAATGATAGTAGATATCCGAGTAGATGGAGAGATGATAGCAAAGCTAGATAGATAGCTAGTAATATATAGATAGATCGACCGATAGCAGATCCGAATAGCAGAGATAGATAGATAGATAGATAGATAGATCAGATATAGATAGCAGAGAGAGATATAAGCATGAGATAGATAGGATAGATAAATAGATAGCAGAGATGGATACAGATAATATATAATAGATAGATAGATAGATAGATAGATAGATAGATGCAGAGATAGATAGGAGAGATAGGTAGATAGCAGAGAAAGATATCAAGATATAGCGAGATATATATATATATAGATATATATCAGAGAAGATGGAAGAGATAGATACAGAGCTAGATAGATAGAGATATGGATAGAGAGATAGATTGATAGATAGATAGCAGATAGATGATAGATAGATAGATAGATAGGCTGGCTAGATAGCAGAGATATAATAATAGAATAATCGATAGCAGAAATAGATAGCGTCAGAGAGAGATTGAGAACAGCTAATAGAATAGAATAAATAGATAGATACCTAGATAGAAGAGATAGATAGATGGATAGATAGATAGATTGATGATAGATAGATAGATAGCAGTATAAAAAGATTACATAGATAGATAGATCATAAGATAGTATATAGATAGATAGCCACAACAGCACAAATGATAGCCAGAGATAGATAGTAGATAGATAGATATATAGATAGATAGATAGATAGATCGTATGATAATAGATAGCAGAGATTAGATAGATAGCAGAGAGAGGATAGAATAGACAATCTATCTAGATCGATAGATAGATATATCGATAGATATAGAAGAGATAATAGATTGATAGATAGATAGATAATAGATATATAATAAGATAATTATAGATGATAGATAGCTAGATAGATGATCGCAGAGATAAGATAGCAATATACAGAGATAGATAAATAGCAAAGATAGATAGTAGAGATAGTAATAGCAGGAAAGATAGCAGAGATAATAGCGATCGATATTATGCAGAGATAGATGGAAGGATAGTAGCGACTAGATTATAGATAGTAGAATATAGATAGATAGACATATGCCTATAGATAGCAAGATAGAGAGATAGCAGAGATAGATCGATAGATATATAGATAGGTATAGATAGCAGAGGAGATAGATAGCAAGATAGCTAGGATAGATAAATAGAATAGCAGACGATGGATAGCAGATATAGAGAGATAGGATAATGATAGATAGATAGATAGATAATAGATAGATAGATAGAAAATAGATAGATCGCAGAGATAGATTAGCACTATAGCAGAGATAGATAAATGCAAACATAGATAGGAAGAGATAGGTCGATATAAGAGAAAGATCGCAAGAGATAAATAGATAGATAGATACATAGATAGATTAAGATATAGATAGCAGACTAGATAGAAGATATGTAGATAAGATAGAATAGATTGCAGATAGATAAGCAGAGATGATACAGAGATGATAGATGATAGATAGAGATAGATAGCAGAGATAGATAGCTAGCGAGATAGATAGAATCGATAGTAGATATACGAGTCAAGATGATATCAATTAGATAGATAGATATATAGATAGATAGATAGATAGCAGACATAGATAAAGAGATAGATAGCAAGATTGATCGGAGGATCGCATCGATCGTCAGAGCGAGATAGCCGAGATAGATCGACTCGCATCGAGAGATAGAAGCGACAGATAGCTAGATAGATCGATATAATACGCTAGATAGATAGATAGATAGATAGATAGATAGATAGTGTGATAGACATACAACAGACAGACATACCATATAGATAGATAGATAGATATATAGATAGACCGACCTCCGACGACAGACAACAGACAAGCCATCCAGACCGACAGATACTCGATAGATGGAGTGATCGACAGACGACAGAAAGACAGCAGACGAAGACAGGTCGATAGATAGATAGACACACAGATAGACAGACATAATAGATAGATAGAGTGATAGCAAGAGATAGAAGATTATATTAAGATTGAAAGCTAGTTAGATAGATTAGAGGATAGATAGCATAAGAGAGAGAGAGATAGAGAGATAGAGAGCTCTATCCGATAGCGAGATAGATAGATGATATATAGATTGCAAGATAGATAGATAGAATATGAGAGATAGATCGATCGCTCGCTCCCCGCTCGCTCGCGCGCTAGCTCTCTCGCTCGCTCCGTCGCCGGCCCGCTCGCTCTCTATCCTCGCTTCACCAGCTCGCTCGCTTCGCTCGCTCGCATCGCGCGCTCGCTCGCTCGCTCCGCTCGCTCGCTACGCTCGCTCGCTCGCTCGCTCGCTCGCTCGCTCGCTAGCTCGCTCGCTCGCATCGCTCGCTCGGCTCGCTCGCGCGACTCGCTCGGCGCGCTAGTCGCTCCGCCCGCCCGCTCGCCGGCTGCTCGCCCTCGCTCGCTCGCTCGCTCGCTCTCCGCGCTCGCTGGCCCGCTCGCTCCCGCGCTCGCTGTCTCGCGCTGGCTCGCCGCCGCGCGGCTCGCTCGCTCCTCGCTCGCTCCCTTAGCCTCGCTCGCTCGCGCGCTCGCTCGCTGCTCTATCGCCTCGCTCGCCGCGCTCGATCGCTGCTCGCCGCGCTCGCTAGCTGGCCTCGCGAGCCGCCGCGCCCGCTTCGCTAGATAGATAGATAGAGACTATATACATAGATAGAAGAGATAGATAGATAGATAGATAGATAGATAGATAGAGATAAGAGACATAGAGAATCGAGACCATAGATACATAGATAGAAGAGATAGATTATAGAGAGATAGATAGATAGATAGTAGATGATAGATCGATCGATAGATATAATAGATAGGCAGATAGATAGCAAAGAGATAGATGATAGATAGCGAGAAAGAAGATAGCAGAGATAGATAGGAGAGATAGGTAGATATCAGAGAAAGATAGCAGAATGATAGTTCAGAGATAGATGTAGATATATTACCAGAGATAGATGGAAGAGATGATAGCAGAGCTAGATAGATAGAGCGATGGATAGAAAGCGAGATTGATAGATAATAGATATATAGATAGCTGGATACATAGCAGAGATAGAATGAGATTAGATAGATAGATAGTCGCAGAGATATCTAGATAGCAAGAGGATAGATAGCAGAACAGCTAAGATAGATAGATAGATAGAGACCATAGATACATAGATAGAAGAGATAGATGATAGATACGTAAGAATAATGTAGAGACATAGATACATAGATAGAAGAGATAGATAGATGATAGATAGATAATAGATATATATATAGATAGATAGATAGAAAAAAAGATAGACCAGATAGATAGATATTAGCAGAAGATATCAGAGATAAGATAGATAGATGCAAGAGATAGATAGATAGCAGATAGAGAAAAGAGACATCTAGATTATAGATAGATAGATAGATAATAGATAGATAGATTAGATAGATAGATAGATAGATGGATAGATAGATAGATAGATATCAGAGAGAGAGAGATAGTAAGAGATAGATCGGATAGATAGGATAGATAGCATAGATTGATAGCCAGATATGGAGAGATAGATAGATAGATAATAGATAGATAGATAGATGATCGCACCATAGATCGCACAGATAATAGCAAGATAGCAAGAAGATAAATAAGCAAAGATAGATAGGAGAGATAGTGTAGATCAGAGAAAGATAGCAGAGATAAATAGATAGATAGATGATCAGAGATAGATGGAAGAGATAGATGAGCAGAGCTAGATAATAGATAAGTAGTAGATAATCGATAGATAGACAGATAGCATATATAGCAGAGATCGATAGATCGATAGATCGATATAAGATGGCAGAGAGAGCTAGATAGCAAGATAGATAGGATAGAGAAATATATTAGCAGATATTTGATATCTAATATAGATAGATAGATAGATAGATAGATAGATAGCTCATAGATAATAGATAGATAATAGTATCAGAGATAGATAGGAGAGATGGTAGATAGCAGAGAAAGATAGCTAAATGAATAGCAGAGATAGATAGAATAGATAGATATATCTCAGAGATAGATGAAGAGATAGATAGCAGAGCGATAGATAGAGAGATCGGATAGAGATATAGATCGATAGATAGATAGCGATAGATAGATAGATATAGATAGATAGATAGATAGATAGCTAGATAGATAGATAGCTGGAGAATAGCAGATATCAGAAGGAGATAGATAGACTAGATAGCAGAAATAGATAGATAGCAGAGAGAGATTGAAGAGACAGCTAGATAGATAGATAGATAGATAGCAGTATCCATATATAGAAGAGCTAGATAATGGATGATATAGATGGATATATAGAGAATAGATACAGAGATAGAAGATCGATGATAGCATAATAGATGATAGATAGATTAGCAAGATAGATAGATAGCAGATGAGAGATAGAAGAGACCTTCTAATGCTAGATAGTAGATGTATGATAGATAGATAGGATAGATAATAGAATAGAAGAGATAGAATAGATGGAATAGATAGATAGATAGATAGATAGATAGATAGATAGATAGATGATAGATATATAGATAGAAGCATCGCAGAGATATATAGCAAGATAGCAGAGATAGATAATAGCAAGAGTAGATAGTAGAGTCATAGGTAGATAGCAGAGAAAGATAGCAGAGATAAATAGATAGATAGATATCATAGATAATGGAAGAGATAGATATCAGAGCTGATGATATAGGTAGATAGATGATAGATAGAAACAGCATATCAGATAGATAGCAGAGATAGATAGATAGCCGAGATAGATGATAGATAGATAGATAGATGGTATAAGATAGGCGAGCTAGATAGATATCAGAGATAGATGGATAGATAAATAGAGAGCAGAGATTGATGAGCAATATAGATAGATAATATATAGATAGATAGATAGATAATAGATCGAAAATAGATCGATCGCAGAGAGAGATACAAATATCAAGAGATAGATAAATAGCAAACATAGATCAGGAGAGATAGGTCGATAGAAGAGAAGATACAGAGATAAATAGATAGATAGTTCCAGAGATACTGGCAAGCTAGTAGCAAAGCTAGATAGATTGATAGGTAGATAGATATATTATTGCATATAGATAGCAGAGATAGATAGAGCAGAGATAGAATAATAGATAGATAGAGATAGATACGAGAGAGATAGAAGGCAGAGATAGATAGATAGATAGATAGATCGCAGATATTGATAGCAATATAGATAGATAGATAATAGATAGCATACATAGGATAGAAGTAGATAGATAGTCAGAGATTGATAGGAGAAGAATATAGATCGTAGAGATAGATAGCAGAGATAGATAGATATCAGCGAGAGTAGAAATACAGATAGATCGATAGATAGATAGATAGTAGATAGAATAGATAGCTAGATAGTGTTATAAATACAGACCGACAACAGAAAGATAAATAGATAGATAGATAGATAGATAGTATAGATCGATAGATAGACATAAGACGTCACAGACAGACATCATCATACAGCCATATCGCTAGATGGAGTGGTAGACGACAGACAGAAGACGACCATCCATAGACAGATGATCGATAGATAGACACACAGATAGACAGACAGATAGACAGATAGATAGATAGATAGATAGATAGATAGATAGCAGAGATAGATAGATGATATATAGATTGAAAGAGAGAGAGAGAGATAGAGAGCTAGGATATAGTTAGATTCAGAGTATAGATCGATGATATATAGATTTAAAGATAGATAGATAGAGAGATAGATAGCAGGAAGATAGAGAGATATAGAGTGATATGATAGATCGAATAGATATAGATAGATAGCAGAATATATAGATATGATGTTGAAAGATAGATATATATATAGATTGATAGTATATGCAGAGATAGTGATAGATATATAGATTGATAGATAGATGATAAGATAGATTGATGATAGATAGATAATCGATAGATAGATAGCAGAGATAGATGGAAGATAGTAGATATCAGAGAAGATCAGCAGAGTAGATAGGCAAGAGAAGATAAGGATAGATATATATCAGATATGAGTGTGAAAGATAGATAGCAAGCTAGATAGATAAGAGATGGATAGATAGATATATAGATAGAATAGAGAGATAGATAGATAGATAGGATAGCTGGATAATAGCAGAGATAGAGAGAGAGATAGATAGATAAGAGATAGATAATAGCAAGAGAGATAGAAGAACACTAATAGATAGATAGATAGATACATAGATACATAGATGAAGAGATATATAGATGATATATAGATAATATATAGATAGATAGATAATAGAAGATAGATAGAGACCTAATAGATAGAGACTCGTCATAATATAAGAGATAGATAGATAGATAGATACGATAGATAGATGATAGATGATAATAGCAGATAATAGCAAGATGATAGATAGATAGCAGAGAATAGTATAATATCATAGATAGATAGGAGAGATCTGTAGATATCAGAGACCGATAGCATAGAAATGATAGCAAGAGAATAGATGATGCTAGATAGATATCAGATATATAATGGTAAGAAATAGATGCATAGCAGATGATAGAGAGAGGATAGAGAGGATTGATAGATATAAGATAGATATATGATAGATAATAGATGATAGATAGATAATATATCAGATATATAGATAGATAGCTTGGATAGATAGCAGAGATAGAAGAGATAGATAGATATGATAGCATAGATGATAATAGCAAGAGAGAGATAGAAGAGACGCTAATATATAGATGATAGAGACATAAGATACATAGTAGAAGAGATAGATAGATCGATAGATATATAGATAGATAATATATATATAGATAGATAGATAGATAGATAGATAGATAGATGATAGATATAGTAGAGACATAGATTACCTAGATAGAAGAGATAGATATATAGATAGATAGATGATAATAGAATAGATAGATGATAGATAGAATAGATAGATCGACAGATAGATATATGAATCAGAGATAGCAGAGATAGATAGATATCGGATGAGAATAGATAGAGAGATAGAGAGACAGCTAGATAGATGATAGATAGTAGACAAGATAATAGATAATAATCGAGAATAGAGTAGATAGATAGATAGATTATATAGATAAGATAGATAGATAGATACGATATCAGAAGAGAGAGAAGATAGTAAGAGATAGATAGTTAGATAGATAGATAGCAGAGATTGATAGCATATATGGATAGATATATAGATAGATATAGATAGATCGCAGAGATAGAGATCGTCATGAGATAGATAGCAGATAGCAGCGATAGATAAATGCAAGATAGATGAGAGAAGGTAGATAGGCAGAGAAAGATAGCAGAGATAAATAGATAGATAGATATCAAGATAGATGGAAGATGATAGATAGCAGAGCTAGATAGATAGATCAGTAGTAATAGATGATATATATACAGATGCATATAGATCTCGAGATAGATGATAGATATATAAGTGGATATAGATAGCAGAGATGAGTGAGATAGCAAGATAGATTAGATAGATAAATAGATACGAGATTGTAGCAGATATAGATAGATTAGATAGATAGATAGATAGAATAGATAGATGATAGATAGATGCTGAGATAGATAAGCAAAGATAGATAGCAAGAAGCAGATATAGATAAATACAACATAGAATAGGAGAGATAGGTAGATAGCATAAAGATAGCAAGAGAAATAGATAGATAGATATCATAGATATATGGAAGAGATAGATAGCCAGAGCTAGATAGATAGATAGGTAGATAGATAATAATTGCGATAGATAGCAGAGATAGATAGCAAAGAGATAGATAGATTAATTAGATAATAGATAGATATAGATAGCAGAGAGAGATAGATAGCAAGATGATAGGATGATAGATGATAGAAGAATAGATAGATAATATATAGATAGACAGCAGAGATTGATAGCAGATATAGATAGATGATAGATATATAGCAGACATAGATAAAGAGATCTATAGCAGAGATTGATGGAGAGTAGATAAATAGTAGAGATAGATGCATAATAATGATAGCAGAGAGCGATCGAACAGACAGATAGATAGATAGATAGATAGATAGATAGATAGATAGATAGAGATAGATATATAGATAGATGATATATATAGATAGATAGAGAAGATAGATAAGCAGAATAATAGGCTCGCTAGATCGAAGATAGATAGCAGACATATATAGAAGATATGATATCATAGCTTGATAGGAGAGAATAGATAGATAGTAGATATAGATATCAAGATTAGATAGATAGCAGAGAGAGATAGAACAGACAGACATATAGATAGATAGATAGATAGATAGATAGATAGATAGATAGAAGACATAGATAGAAGAGAAAGATAGCAGAGATTGATAGCAGAGATGGATAGATAGTAGAGATAGATCTCAGAGATAGATAGATAGCAGAGAGAGATAGAACCGACCGATAGATAGGATAGATAGATAGAAGATAATAGATAGATATAGATAGATAGATAGATAACAATGAGATATGTGATGACAACAGACGAAGACAGACGATAATAGATAGATAGATAGACTATATAGATAGATAATAATAGACAGACGACGACAGATGGAGTGATAGACAGACAGACGAAACACATAATAGGATAGACCCACAGATAACAGACAGATATACAGAATAGCTCTATAGATAGAGAGATAGATGATAGAGATATATATGCAGAGGAGAGATCAGATAGCAGAGATAGAATAGGATATATAGATGATAATAGATAGATAGATATAGATAGATAGATATAGCAGAGATTGATAGTCAGATATAGATATATAGATAGATAGCAGACATAGATAGAAGAGATAGATAGCAGAGATTGATAGGAGAGATATATAGATAGTAGAGATAGATAGATAGCAGAGAGAGATAGAACAGACAGATAGATAGAGAGATAGAATAGATAGATGATAGATAGACAGATAGAAAGTGTGATAGACAGACAGACAGACAGACAGAAAGATAGATAGATAGATAGATAGACAGACAGACAGACAGACAGACAGAAAGACAGACAGTCCAGACAGTGTGATAGACATACCAACAGACAGAATACCGATAATAGAATAGATAGACACACAGATAGACAGACAGATAGACAGATAGACAGATAGATAGATAGATAGATAGAGAGAGAGAGAGAGAGATAGAGAGATAGAGAGATAGATAGATAGCAGAGATAGATAGATGATATATAGATTGTAAATATAATAGATATATAGATAGATAGACGATAGATAGATATATAGCATAGATAGATAGAAGATCGATAGATAGATAGATAGCAGAGATAGATAGGCGAGATCGGTAGATAGCATAGAATGATATCAGAGATAATAGATAGAATAGATATCAGAGATAGATGGAAGAGATAGATAGCAAAGCTAATAGATAGAAGATGGATAGCGAGATATATCGATAGATAGATAGATAGATAGCTGGATAGATAGGCAGAGAGAGAATAGAAGAACAGCGATATATAGATAGATAGGATACATATATCATAGATAGAAAGATATATAGAATCGATAGATAGCAGATAGATCTCAGAGATAATATATATAGAGCAAGAGAAGATAGAATAGCCAGCTAGATAGATAGATAGATAGATAGATAATAGATAGTAGAGATAATAGGATGCTTAGATAGAATACAGAGCTTTGATACAGATATGTATAAGATAGATAGATAGTATATAGATATATCGATAGATATCTAGATAGATGATAGATATATAGATAGCAAGATAGATGCAAGATAGCAGAGATAATTAAATGGAAACTAGATAGAGAGAGATAGGTATATAGCATAGAAGATAGCCGAGATAAATAGAATAGATAGATATCAGAGCATAGATGGAAGAGATAGATAGCAGAGCTGATAGATATTAGTAGATAGATAAGGATAGATTGCAGATAGATCGCAGAGTGAGATATATAGCAAGATAGATAGAAGATCGATAGATAGAGATGATCAGAGAGAGATAGTAGCAGAGATCGATAGCAGATATAATAATAATAGATAGATAGATAAGATAGATAGATGATAGAGCGCAGATATACGATAGCAGATAGCAGAAGATAGATAAATAGCAACATAAGATAGAGAGATAGTATATAGCAGAGAAAGATAGCGAGGATAAAATATATAGATAGATATCGAATAGATGGAAGAGATAGATAGCAGAGCAGATCATCGATAGGTGATAGATATATAATAGATTGCAGATAGATACACAGAGATAGATAGTCAGAGATAGATAATAGATAGATAGATAGATGATAGACAGAGGATAGATAGATAGATAAGATAGATATCGCGAGAGATAGATGCAGAGATATATAGGATAAATCGATAGATATCAGAGATTGATAGCAGATAAAAGATAATAGATAGATAATGATGATAGCACAGACAATCAGATATAATAGATAGATAGCATAGATTGATAGTAGAGATAGTAGATAGTAAGAGATAATAGCATAAGATAGATAGATAGCATAGAGAGATAAAACAACAGATTAGATAATAGATAAATAGATAGATTAGGATAGATAGATAGATGATTATAGATAGATAGATAGATAGATCGATAGATAGATCGGATAGAGATAGATGCAGAAAAGAATAATAGCAAAGATCGATGGATGATATATCGATTAGATAGATAGATAGATAGCAGAGATTTATAGCAGAGATAGATAGATAGATAGATAGATTGATATATAGATAATAATCAAAGATAGATAGAAACCGACAGATATATAGATAGATAGATAGATAGATCTATATATAGATAGATCCGATATAATAGATAGGAGAGATAGATAGATAATAGATAGATAGATAGATAGATAGATAGATATATAGATTAGATAGCTAGCAGACAGAGATAGAAGAGATAGATGCAGAGATTGATAGGAGAGATAGATCGTTAGTAGAGATGATTTAGCAGAGAAGATAGATAGCAGAGAGAGATAGAACATACTACCGATAGATAGAGATAGATAGATATGATAGACTATAGAGATAGATAGATAGATAGAGAGATAGATTAGTGGTTATAGACAGACAGAACAGACAGACAACAGACTGAAGATCAGAGGATCGCTAGATAAGATGATAGATAGATAGATAGCTATACAGATACATACAGACAGACAGACATAAGTCACACTACAGACAGCATACAGTCAGACAACAGACAGACAGATAGAATGGCGTGATAGACAGACCGACAGAAGACAGACAACAGACATATAATAGATAGATGACCACAGATAGACAGACATATATATGATAGATAGATAGATAGAGAGATAGAGAGAGAGCTAGAGAGATAGCTAGATATCTCGATATGCTCGATAGATAGCTCGATTCTACAGATCGATAGATAGATAGCTCTATAGATAGCCAGAGATACGATCGATATTATCAGATTTGAAAGATAGATCAGCTCGCTAGATAGATAGATAGACAAATATATAGACAATAGAATTGTGATAGACAGACCCGACAGACGACCGAAAGATAGATCGATAGGGGTTTTTTTTTTTTTTGGACCTAACAAAAGGAAGTTTCCTGTGAGTGTAACGAACTTGTGAGTGGCCCTTTCTCTTAAGGACCTTGATCTCCAGTACATAAAAAAAGAAGGTCCAACTTAATCATTTGAGTTGTATGGTGTGTGTAAAAAAGTTTGAAAATAAGGGATTGTTTTGACAGTTTGACAATCAGATTGTTTTTGTACTGTTAAAAACTGTGTGGCAGGCATTGAGTGTGCAGTATAGCAGACTAATCTTTCTCTTCCAGTTTAAAGAAAGGGGTTTGGCTGGACTTTATATTCTAGTATGGTACCTTTTTGTAATCACACACAGGCTGTAAAAGGGGTAATCGTTTTGTTTTTTTGTTTTTCCCTCTCTTTCTGGCTTCTTGCACTACTTGGTGTGGGGTTGGGCCTATTAGTTAAATAGGATTCACAGTTTTTTGGGCCTGTGGTTTGGACCTAACAAAAGAAGTTTCCTGTGAGTGTAACGAACCTTGTGAGTGGCCCTTTCTCTTAAGGACCTTTATCTCAGGACCTAAAAAAAGACATTGAAACAATAACGGGCAATTAACAAGGTTTGGTGGCGTCACTTGTTGGTGTGGGTATTAGAAGGACGTTTGTCAGTACCATGCAATGTGCTCGTGCCACATTATAGAACCTGGAGCAGACTTTCCGGGGAACCTATGTCTGTGGTCATGTGTGAGTGGTTGCCCTTTTGGAAGCCTGAGGTGGAGTCTAAGGGGGCATCTGCAACTTTGCGGGGATTGGCAGAACTGGGGGTCCAGCAGGCACTGGCTGGGCCATTATATAGGTGGGTGGAAGAGGGATAAGAGGATGAGAAAGGAGGTAAGGTTTTTGTGAGGGTTCTAGGGAATGGGGGAACGAAGGTTAGGGGGGCTTCTTCCCAGATGTCCATTCCCAACAGATTTTGCCGCCTTAAGGTAATGAAGTGGAGGAGGACCCCTCGGAATTAGCGTGTATGGAGGGGGCTAGTCCCCTTAAGTTACCCAGGGGCTGTCACATCCCTCTGATCACGGAGGAGGAACGAAGTCAGGAATGCAAGGCAGGTGGTAAGTGGTAGGGAACTCCATTATAAGGAAGGTAATTGGAATCTTCCGCCAAGTCCCTACATGCCGAACTGTGTGTTTCCTGCCTGTGCTAGGGGTTCGGCATGTGGTGAACGTTGTAGACAGATTATTGGGTGGGTGGCCGGGTGTGACCCGGCGGTCTTGGTCACATTGGTGCCAATGACCAAGTTTTAGAGGTGGAGGTTGATGTCCTTAAACAGGATTGTCCGAGAACTAGGGCCAAGATAAAAGCAAGGACCTCCCATGTAAGTGTTTTCAGAAATACTACCGCAGCCGTGCTAAGCCAGGAGACAAGCGGGAGCTTAGAGCATTAATGCGTTGCTAAGAGGTGGGTGTAAGGAAGAGGTTTTGGGGTTATTGAGAACTGGGCAGACTTTGCTGTCGGCCTACAGGGCTCTTTAGTAGGGATTGGTTGCACCTCACTGATGGTGGTGCAGCTTTTTAGGGGAAAGATGGCTAGAGGGTTTGGAGGAGATTTTAAAAACAAACTAGTTTGTGGGGAGGGTATTAAGCAATCCTCACTGGGGCAATTAGATTGCCCAGGGATGAAAGCAGGGTGGTAGATAGCAGTGTGGGTGGACAGGGGGGTGGGGCCTAGCAATGGGGATAGTGGAGAATGTGTATCAAGTGTATGGCGAAAAAAATAAAAAATTACAAGGATCATATCTAAAATGTATGTTTTGCAAATAGGAGAAGCCTGGCTGACAAATGGTGATTTTTGGGAAATGAGGGCATTGCATGAAAAAGTATGAGTAATAGGCATAGCCGAACGTGGTTTGAACAGTTCTCCTACTGGGGCTGTAAATATATAAGGATTGCTGTTTAGGCAGGACAGAAAAAAAAGGAAAGGTGGAGGATTAGTGTATTATGTAAAAAAGAATTGAAGCCAAATTTCAAGAAGAGATAGCTGGTGATATGATGATAAAGTGGAGGCAATATGGGTGGAATTAGGCACAGGACAGGGGGTAATGTCATTGTTGGTTCTGCTATAAGCCGCCAAATGCTGCAGAGAGGAGGTGGAGTCAACTTCATATGCTTGGCAAGGGCTGCAAGTTTGGGGAGTGTGCTCAGTATGGGGGACTTCAGTACCCTGCCATTGATTGGTGGTGGTGGAACTGGCCATCACAGAAAAATGGCGATGAGTTCTGAATTTTGCTGCAGGATAATTTTCTTCTCTCACAGGTGGTGAGGTTCACTAGAAAGGAGCTCTGTTGGATCTTGGTAATACAACATTGTGGAGCTCATTATAGATATAAAGGTAACTGGAGGCTTATGGAATAGTGACCATGAAAAGTGGCCATTTGACTTTGTTTATCGAAGGAAAAGTGCGCTGGGTTAACAAGACATTTAATTTTCGAGAGCAAAATTTTCCCAGTTAAAGCATCTCTTCAGAATGTCAACTGGGATAATGTATTATCAGTTAAAGGTACTGAACAGAAGTGGAACTGTGTTCAGGGGATTTTAAGCCAGTTCACTATCTAAATTTATACCCTTGGGAAATACATTAAAAAAAATAAATCCTCGCCCATGTGGTGAATTCGAGTAAGAGGCAAATGGTAAGGAAGAAAAAGCATTTAAAACCTTTAAGGCCCCGAGGGGAACGAAGGTCCTTTCGTTGATATACATTGTACAAGGAGTGTAAGAGCCATCAACTATCAAAATTAATTAATGAAGTTTAGATGCTGAAGAAGCATCACTAACCTAACCATTTTTTAAGTATATTAATAGTAAAGAAATATGAACTGAGAATGTGGCACCATTAATTAATGGGGTAAGTTAGTTTACGTAGGATGCGCGATAAAGCAATTGTCTTGAATAATTTTTTTCCCTCTGTAATAAACAACTATAGAATATCCACGTTAATAGATCTCATAGAGTATATTAGCCCTAAAGGTATACAAGCTTCAAGTTCACTTTGGTTACCGAGGATATGGTACAGAAAGAACTAAATAAGGTTAATATTAGTAAATCGCCTGGACCGGAATAACATACCTCCTCGGGTACTTAAGGAGCTAAGTTCAGTTTTTTTATCTAGGCCATTGTGTTCTTATTGTTGCGATTCCCTCATGCCTGTGGTGTGCCCTCTGAATTGGAAAAGGCGGATGTTTATTATTCCAATATTCAAAAAGGGTAGTTCGTTCACAGCCGTGTAATTACAGGCCTGGTAAGTTTAACTTCATGGTGGGGAGATCCCTGGAAAGTTTTAATAAGGGTAACATGTTCAGAGTATGTTTCAAGGACTGACCTTATATTGTAACCAGCATGGATTTAGGAGGAATAGATCTTGTCAAACGAACTTGCTTTTCTTTTATAGGAATATTAGAATTTAGACTCTGGTATAAGCAGTAGATGTTAGTTTTTACTTGGATTTTTTGGCAAGGTCTTTTGAATACAGTCCCCCATAGCGACTAATGAATAAGCTAAGTTCTGTTGGTCTGGGAGTCACATTTGTAACATGGATGAAATTGGTTAGGAATAGGATGCCAGAGAGTAGTTGTTTAAGGGGGCTTCATCATTATGGTACTAAGTGCTAAGTGGGGTGCCACAGTGTTCTTTGTTGGGGCCGCTTCTATTTAATCTATTATATATTTGGCAGTGGGTATTTCAGCAGGTTTCTTGTGTTTGCTGACACACAAAACTTTGTCGACCATTAAAAACTTCATAGGAATTGCAATCGTTGCAAGGGGATCTTGATAGATTAACGCCCATGGGCTGCTAAGTGGCAGATGAAATTCAATGTTGATAAATGTAGGTGATGCATTTGTGGACTTAAAATACTTGTGCACTTATACTATAATGGCTCTGTGGTTAAGATGGAATCCTGTTGGAAAGGATCTTGGGTTTTGGTGGATAACAACTTAAAGTAGCAAGCATGCAGGCGGCAACAGCCAGCCACATGGTATTTGTCTTGTATAAAGCGGGTATGGATTCAAGGGAGGAAAATGTCATCTCCTCTCTTTACAAAGCATGGAAGGCCCCCATTTGGATATGCATGTCAATTTTGGAATCATGGGTCACAAAAAGGACATCTTTGAATGGAAAGGGTTCAGAGAAAGGGCAACTAAATTAATAATGGGATTGGGGGAGCTTGACATGAGAGAGACTGGAAAAAGTAATCAATTATGTAACGCTGGAGAAAAGGCGCTTCGTGGGGATTATTCTTACTGTGTATAAATACATTACCAGGGCCATACAATAAACTATCTGGGGCATTGTTCACCAAAAGAACATGTCAAGGACAACAGGACACCCTTAAGACTTGAAAAAAGGTGTTAGCCTTCAAGCTCGGAAAGGGTTTTTTCACTGGTGAGACGGTAAGGCTATGGAAACTGTCCCCTCCAGTGGACGTTGTAATGGCAGGTTCATTGTTCCCAGTTTTCAAAAAAACTGGATGAGTTTCCTGCCAACAAGGAATGTTGCAAGTTACTGGTATTTGATACATAAAGTAAGTTATCCAGGGAAATTTCCGATTGCCACTTGGAGTCAGGAAGGAATTTTTTCCCCTTCATAAATTGGTGGTGTTTTTTTGCCTTCCTCTGGATCAACAGTTAGGCAGAAATGAGGATTTGCTGATGGGTTGGACTGGATGAACGTTGTCTTTTTTAAAACCTCAAATACTATACTATACTATACTATAACTATAGCAGAAATAGATAGCAGAGATAGATAGATAGCAGAGATATATTAGATAAATATGTAGCTGAGGTAGATAGATAGATAGATAGACACACAGATAGACCGACAGATAGATAGATAGATAGATAGATAGCAGAGATAGATAGCAGAGATAGATAGATGATAGATAGAAAGATAGATAGATAGATAGAAAGATATATATATAGATATACGACAGACATACAGACAGACCAGATTTGATAGATATAGATAGGATAGATAGCAGAGATAATAGAGAATCACAATAAGAGTAATAGTGGTGCACTCTAACCTTCCACCAAAGATATAGGGCCGGGGCTGCTGGGAATTCCTTAAGTATCCACCCTTGTATAAGATGCAGAGCACTCACAGGACTTGTGAACCACATTGTTCACACTTTTCTTTCATGTGGCACGGAACAAACTAGCGACGTTTCGGTCTTGTCTAGACCTTTCTCAAGCTCTAACTATGTCATTGCAACAACAACTCTTAATAGCCTACAACCCCCCACCTCATTATTGACATCACCTGCTCAATTAGTAAAACAATATGGTGATACTATATTCTTAGACTCATCAAAGTGCATATCATGATCTCTTCCAAAAAAGTGCCTTTTCGTAAGTGCATACGTTCTAAGTGCATATCTTAATAATAGTGCATTCCTTATTATAGTGTAACAAGGTAACCGATTGTAATTAAAGAACTGCATAAAACAATGACTCCTTATATCGTGAAAATTAATAATCTATAAATAAGGTTCCTATAATCTTTCCCACATTTCAGCTGATCCATAACTATATAAATATGTATATAAATCTACACTTGTAATAAATAACTATATTTCATAAATCATTATAGTAATAAATATATTATAAATAATGCTCAAAGTCTAGTATGCAAAAAAATTGATCCCGTTGACCAGCAACACCACATTAAGATTTTACAACACGGTTCCTGCATATATAAGTGAAAACAGCAAGCTGTTAGCCTTTTAAACGTAATATCTCCCAAAGGCAATGGGAAGCGATACAGTCACTGAGAAAGACAATAAATTCTTATTATACCAGCAAAGATAAGGTGGAGGTATAGTGGTGTTGATTATGAGAAGTATCGTATGAAATATACACACAGTTAATGATCAAAGTAATAGATACTAAATTGAAATCTACCCCATAAAGATGTACCCACAAATAAATTGTGTGGTCACCTGCAGCCAATACAGCTGAATTATTAATGAGGATCGAAAATTATTTCTCATACAGAACCCCGCCCAATGCCCCCATTCTAATAACACCTACCTAAGATACCACAAAATCCTTTGGATCCCACCCGGACGTCCAATCAATCTTCAAGGGAAGCCCTATGGAGCAATTGGTAAATTTTTGGATACGCATTTACCACCTATTATAACCGAAAAAAAACCGAACCTACGTAAAAGACACGCACATTTCCTTGAGGTGATAACCAAAATAAGTCTTCCCAAACATA
>JAACNH010005479.1:0-20169 GCA_019447015.1 Hymenochirus boettgeri
CATTCCCCTTATTAATTTAGTTGCCCTTCTCTTAACTGCTTCCATTTACAAGATGTCCCTTTTGTATATGGGATTCCAAATCTGCACCGCATATTCCAAATGTGGCCTTACCAGTGCCTTGTAAAGAGGGAGAATAATATCTTTCTCCCTTGAATCTATTCCCCTCTTTATACAAGACAATATCTTGCTAGCTCTAGCCGTTGCTACCTGGCATTGTTTGCTACAGCTAAGTCTGTTATGTTCTAGAACCTACAAGCTCTTTTCTTTAGATTTTTTATCCATTGATCAGAATGCAGCAGAGCACCCTGGGTAATAGAGTTCTCCCTCTCCGTCTTTAAACGAAATCTGAATGTAATTTAAAGGAATCTAAACTGGAATTTAGTTTTATAATTGCCCATTTCTGTAAACTATAATTCTTCCCAACTATCACTATCATTATTTCCTTAGATATCCAGTCTGAACCATCTTTAATTTCCTTCCTTCCCTCCATTCTCATTCCCTTTATTCATTTTTCTTCCTTCCTTTCGGCTGTCAATCAAGTGCCTTATTACCATCTGATGTGTGCAGTCGTGCTGTAATTGGAATTGTGAGTTATGTGTGAATTGCATGGTGGGAAATTCCCTCTTCTGGTGCTGCTGTTGTCGATTAGTTGTGGGATTCTGAGCATGAACAAAACAAGCAGTAAATTAAAGGCAACACACACACCTCAGTAAAGGTCACTTGGATGTATTTAAAATTAGATTAAATTGAGGCAAAGTTTTTTTTCAGTATAGTTGCCCTTTAAATAGAAAATAGTTCATAAGGCTTTCAATGCCGTTTTTAACTAAACCTTTATTTTACGTTGCAGTAAATGTTATTTCATTATTTCCCCTTATTAATTTATTCCTGCCCACAAAACCCAAACTAACCATGGATTTTGGGTGTTTTTGATCTTTAAGGGCTAGGCCACACTAGCACGTTTTTCGCGCGTTTTCGCACGTGATTTTTGCTAAAATGGAAATCGCGGGAACGCGAAAATTCCCGCGATGTCCGATGCGCATGCGATTGAGCGTCCGTTCGCGTTTTGGTAACTCATGCGTTCACCATTTTTAGTGCGTTAACGCAGCGTTTCCATAACACATGCGCAAAACGCGAACGCACAAGAAAAGCGCACACAACCGCGTGCGATAACGCTCGGGATTTTGAGCGCGATTCCTGTGCCTTGCAGTTTGCCCACAGCCTAATTGTTCTTAAAGGACCCCCAGTGGTAAAAACGAGTAATTACACCTTAACCTTCGGTGGATCAGATCAGACATTAAAGAGACAGCGCATTTGCTAAAAGATCATTTATTTCAGGCTAAACTATGTTTATTGGTGACAATGGCACTTAACAATGATTAAAATCCTATGATACGATAGGTTTATAACAAGTAATAGAGAGGGGGTGGGATTTGGGGTCTCCATGGCAATGGACCAGAATTCACTCATCACGGTCGGTCAAAACGCAGGAAACGTTCAGGATGTGAGAGAGAAAACCGGCCAGGCCACAAACATCAACACAACATCAGTAATGGAGATTGTACCAAATGTATCTGTCCATGTGTGGACAATCCTCCAATCTTACCAAGATCACAGAGAGGACCCCCCCGTATGGCACATAACTGCAGAGACCCTCATATTATTCGTCCGTCACGGTCCCACTAGAATCTTTAATAGTCACTTTATCCGTCAGTCTCTGTACGGAAAGGCAAACGCTCTAGTTTGTCCCAAATAACCTTAAAGATACGGCACATTTATTCCGGTTAAATAAGCAACGTGAAGAAAATGATGGGATTTTGTCTTTTTTAACGGAGAACCACCCAGAAGACACAGAAATCTCCTTTTTACTGTATGTTTAGCAGCTGGCTATGAATTGTGGGAAATGTAGTTCAGCATGCAGAGATAAAAGGAGGGGCTTCCTGGTGTGTTTAGTGAAGGTTCCCCAGTCGCTGGGCTGTAAATCACATCAATATCCAGATAACTGGGGAATGTTAAGTAGCCGAGATGGGAAATAGCACAGGAGCTTTATCCGCTGGTTCCAAGAACCGCCAGGCGCCTTGTATCGGCAGAATCTCTGCGTTCCGTCACCTTTATAATATAAAATCCATCTCGTCTCCAGCAGAAATAATAACGACAAGACTTTCCCTTTCACCCGACCAGGACATCAGGCGTCTCATCTGAGAGCCATTGGGATTGGTTCAGTCGTAACCAGACGTCTCCCCTCTTCCCGCCTCAACTTCCCTCCTCTGTCGATCGCGTCTCTGATTTTAATTTGACGAACTCCCGGGCCACCTCGTCGTTGGTTCTCTGGGACAGGATCCGCAGTATAGTCAGTCCCGTATCGTCCATATGGATACGCCGGCCCAAAGGACACCAACATGCGCAGCTCCCCTTGTCTGTAATGTCGCGCAGCTGCATGACGGCTATGCCCAGGACGCGGTCCTCTCTGGCGAAGCAGTAATCCTTCACGCACACCTGCAACTCGTAGCAATCGGAACCATCCTCGTTCCCCAGGATACTGCAAGGAGAGGGAAATGTTAATCATTGGACAGTTACCAGGGTTTCCCTATGGGCGAAGACACACTGCCCACTGATTGCATAAAGAGTTAGGCTGGGCACACACCATACAATAACTACGGCTGGTACCCGTATGTCCGATCCGGGTGCGTTGGTATGGGGCCGCATGATCGGGCTCAGCTACTATTGCCTGACAGGCAGTGATTTGTCCCAGCGGACTGCTTGCTAAGGTCAAGGGTCAGTCGGGACTAGAGATGTAACGTGGGTTCCATTAGATCGAACCACAATTTTTCGAATTTTCGATTTTTATCAAAAATTTAAAGTAGATAATTATCGAAAATGGAAAGTAAATAATTATCGAAAATCGAGAGTAGATAATTATCGAAAATCGAGAGTAGATAATTATCGAAAATTGAAAGTAGATAATTATCGAAATATGAAATTAGATAATTATCGAAAATCGAAGTAATAATTATCGAAATCGAGAGTATAATTATCGAAAATTGAAAGTAGATAATTTCGAAAATTTAAAGATAATTATCGAAAATCGAGAATGATATATTATCGAAAATCGAGAGTAGATAATTATCGAAAATCGAAAGTATATATTATTCGAAGTTGATAATTATCAAAAATCGAAGTAGATATTATCGAAAATCGAGAGTAGATAATTATCGAAAATCGAAAGTAGATAATTATCGAAAGTTATAATATCGAAAATCGAAAGTAGATTTTTGAAAATGGAATAAATAATTATCGAAAATCTAAAGTAGATAATTATCGAAAATCTAAAGTAGATAATTATCGAAAATTGAAAGTTGATAATTATCGAAAATCGAAAGTAGATAATTATCGAAAATCGAAAGTAGATAATTATCGAAAATCGAAAGTAAATAATTATGGAAAATCGAAAGTAGATAATTATCGAAAATCGACAAGTAGATAATTATCGAAAATCGAAAGTAGATATTATCGAAAACGAAAGTAGATCTTATCTGCGAAATCGAAAGTAGATAATTATCGAAAATCGAAAGTAGATAATTATCGAAAATCGAAAGTAGACAATTATCGAAAATCGAAAGTAGATAATTAGCGAAAATGGAAAGTAGCCAATTTTTCAAAAATCGAAACTCAAACTTTTGAAATTTCCGAAAATTCGAAAACGATACTCAACAGTTTCGAACATCTCTAGTCGGGCCAAATCTGTGTGTACCCAGCCTTACTGGCTTGTCTGGAAACTTTAACGAGATCTGACTGGTAATATATTATGTCTAGTGAGTTCAGGAGCAAGTTTCCATCATGCAGTGCTACGACTGTCACTCTAGGTTTCCTTTCCTGCCCCTTTAACTTGCTTTAAAAATGAGCAGTAAATTTCATTTAAAGGGGAACTGAGGTCTCCATACAAGCTTTATTAAAAACACTCCTACCTATATATAATTCCAGTTGCAGTCTATCCAAAGTTACAGCGGTGTAAAGGGCGGTGTTTCTTGCTAGTGATGTGAGCTGTGACATCACCAGCACTATTTCTCTGCCCCAAAGTCTCAGGTTGGAGCTTGCCTCCGGCTACTGGAACAGAGTATCATCAGCTGCAACATAAGCCCCACCCCCAAACATCTTTATTGCTTTTAAATCTAGGTGCCCATAGGCTGAGAGGACAGATATTGAAAATCTGTAATTAACTTCAGAAAAGATCGATTTTTGTGGTGTCATACCGGTAATACTATGACACAACTTATAGCACAAGCCTGTCAGAGACACAGTAGGAAGAGAGACTTTACGAGCCTATAACTTTGGATTGACAACAGCTAGAGGCGTTCTCCTATGATTGAAATGTATGGGGGAGCACAGTTTAACCTAGTAATGAGCCCACTGCAATTGGGAGAAGCAAGAGGTTATGGCTATGTAGAGATTTAGTAACGAATAAGGTGAACAGCGCATCAGCCTCTCTGATTGGTCGTTTGCTGAGAACCACTCACAAGTGAAAGGTCTCGTTGTACTTGGGGGCCCAGTTATTGCTCTTGGATTTGGTAGTAAATTTTCTCTTCTTGTCGCTCTGGTGGGGGCCAATCATAGTGACCTCCACAAAGGGCCGGAACATTCCTGTCGTTTGCCACTTTAGGTCATTTGCAGCCACAACTGAAAAAAATACAAAAACCATAAAAACCTGGAAAGGCCAAAATAAAAAGTTTTAGAACAATTTGCCTTAATAAAGGGCCCAAGTCAAGAGATGGGGCCACTTCCTAACGTATTCCTGCCAGTCACGTGACCAGTTAACTTCCTACCGTGGGGTCATGTGACATTACCAATGGGAAATGGACATTACGATCAGTAACAGGTCATGTGACTGCGCAGGCAGGTAAGTAACCAATCTCACGCTTTCATATTATTTAATAAATAAATTCAATAGAACACTAGAGATGGGCGAACTATTGAAGTTCGGTCCGTTTTCGAACTTTCGAACTATTGTAAACAGTTCGAAAGTTCGAAGTTCGAAAACCGGACCATTAAAGTCTATGGGAGGCAAAAGTTCGAAAAGTTCGATCACATACAACTAAAATATTAATGGTAACTTAATTGTAAATGGCTGTGCACTGGAAATGGTCGGGGGATGTTCCAAATCCAGGACTTAGCGTAAAAATTCGATTTTACTACTCACGGCTACTTTCAGCTTTCGCTGTTCGACCGACAGCGAAAAGGGGTAAACTGGACATTTTATAGCCAGATTCGATGCTCGTATAGGCTTATGTTAATGGGAAGACTTTCACTCAGATCTAGAGTCGTATGTGGACGCAGCTGGCACCCACGACGATACCTGTACATTTTACTCGCGGGATTCGAACGTTCGAACATTCGATAAGCACATCGAAAGTATGGGAAATACGAAGGCCGCGTCCGAGATAGGTTCGAGAAGTCCAGATCCGTTCGAACTCGCGTTCGGCTCGGAACTCGGGTTTCGGAGTTCGAAGTTATGCCATCCCTAATTAAACACTGTTGCATCAAGTCGGTGTGGAACAGTCTTACTCTACATGAGTATCTTATGGCCGCCACATCCTGTGGCACCAGCTTTATTGTCCATATAACGATGAGTAGGGAGTGTGATAATCGTTTGTCTACATTTGGGAGACAGGGACTCATATTTAACACAGAATACAGATTATATCTGAATTTTCTTGGCTATAGTCCTATTTATTAACAATAATATGAGCAATAAAGGTGAACCTGTAAACACTAAAGGTGTGGACCCTAAAAGACCAACAAAAGCCCCTTGAACAAGGTACAACCACTGAATCCGTTACACTGAAAAAAAAACGCTAGGTTAGATTCACATCAAAAATTTTTATCCATAGGGGTAAAGAGGGAGACTAGGAAGTACAAGTACAAATACAGAAATCTAAATGATTACTAATTAGTAAACAACCCATATAATACAAAACAATCAGTCAGCGTCCCTGATAATATGATAAAAATATTGACTGTACTGCTCCCATCTCCCTTCCGCCAAAGAAGTCTAAAATGGGCCCATCAGACCTCAACAAGTCCCACGTGCCTTTATCGAGTAACCGGATCAAATCACAATTTTTGGTTAATTGAACAACTCAGGTAAGTAGCTGGAAAGGAGGTAGCATGTAGCCGCTATAAATCACAGTGACCTATTTCAAAAGAAATTGGGTGGCACTGTGAAAAGAAACCGAGGATCGCAATACCCAACAAACATTTGAAACGCCTTCCACCGGTGACGTTCGTTGTCTTGTAAGAGTAACAGACGCTGGTTGTGGTATTGTTAGTAGCAGTCAAGCACAAAAAATTCATTAGTCAGAATATGTATGGTATCCGGGAACATATATGGTCACTATGCATTTTGACATCTTCACCAGGCTCCTTGTTAGAATGACAAAACTGAGGACACACCCACAAGCTGTATTTCGCCACCCAGTTCCGACAACACTTCGTCATGAAAGAAATAGGACAATTCAACTAGCAACCTAAAAAGGAGAATACGGAGAAAAGGGGAACAACAGCAACAGTTAGTCCACATTGTGTCAGGCGGTTACCAGGGGAGACTCCTCCATATATTATAATCTTTTAAGCAACAGATCCCCTTTTAAAATACTGAAAATAAATATATCATTTTAAGGTAAAATTACTCACATTAAAACAAAATCATCAAAAAAAGCATATGGATAGGTTGTATATTACTGTACTATATAGCCATAACAAAGTACAGAAACTCAAAATTGACATAATACAGCCCGATACACTATAACCCAATTGCTCCACCAAACATCACACCGTGCATTCATAAGAAAACAACCAAAATGCATCTATTCGTTTAGGCCCTGGGAAAACAGGTATTTAATATATGCCATCCACAGAAGTCTTCTGTAGAAAGCTCATGTTGATGTCCCCTCCAAATTCCTAGAGAGACATTTTTCATCCACAAACGGACCATTGCTCTAACCCTCATGGGCCTATTTAGCAAATGCTGGGATCTTTTCCACATCCGATTCTGTATACACCTCGTATCATGCTCAAGAAATCCTAGACTTAAGGGTCTTTCATCTTTCCCGACATATCTCAACCCGAAACTCACAGGTGAGCAGATAAATCACCTGGGGTTTGGCATAAGATATTTCCCTGATAATCCACTTTTCCATCCCCAAGCCCAGATGGGAAATTTGCTGCATGTGGTGACAGACCTTGCATTTTCCACATGGTTTGTTGCCCCCCTAGAGATGGCCTAACTTCGAAAGTTAGGCCAAATAGTCAAAGTTCGAAAAGTCAACTGTTCGAAAAGTTCTAATGAAATAATGGTAACTTAATGTAAATGGTGTTGGACATGGGAAATGGTATTGGGAACATGTTCGAATACCAGGACCTTGAACAAATCACTTATACTCATACACTCTAGATTATTTTCGAGCTCGTTGCGCCCTTGGTACCATTGTTACATTTACTAGTGGATTCGAGCTCGCGTATAGGTTTAATGGACACTGTACTCACGGATCGAATTGCTGGTTGTTGCGCCTAGATACCATGGACATTTTACTCACGGGTTCGATGCTTGTGTCTGGTGTGCTTTTAATTGGACCCTTTACTCGCAGATTCAATGCAATATATTACTCGCAAATTCCGATTTTATCGAAAGTCCAAAAATCATCGAAAAATTAGGGTTCTGGATAGTTCAAGAAGTCCGAATTCGTTCGAATCTCCGAAAAGTTCGCTCGAACTCGGGTTCGGTTTCTAGTCATCTCATTGCCCACAAACCTTTCTCATGTCGAGAGCCACTTTGATCATGTGCAGGATCTGTATAGTGGAAATGAGACAATTTCGTCATGCAGATTGGGGGCCCGTCTTGCAGTTACCATAGGGAACTTCCCCATAAGCAGAAAAGCTCCTCTATCCTCCGAGAAGCAAAAGTCGAAAATGTTTACAAAGGAATATCTTCATCACACTCCATTCTTGATTGTAATTGGTGACAAAATCAATTGATTTCACCATCTATTTTATCAAGTTTATCGCCTTTCCATACCATATTTACAGCAACTAGGATTTCTTCTAGAGGGACCGCAGCTTTCTATATAGGGTCTTTTGCCAGCCTTTCTAATATAACTTCGCTAAGCCCCTTCCACAAAAACGTTGAGCAGTCTCTGCTATTGTGCTCAACAATTCCACTTTTGAAGAACATTAAAAAATACAAAAGTATAAAATAGAGGGATAAGGGCAATTTAAAACAGAATATAAAATGTATAAAGTTTCTTATAGAGTTAATAATACATTATACTGTATAAAATTAGTCATGGTTAGAAATACGTTGGCCTGCAAAATAATGATATCCTTAAAGGACAACAATATCAAAACAAATACACCATTCACCCCGATTACAGGTCCCAACCCTTCCAGCAGACTGAAATCGCTTACTCACATTTACAAGCTGTGCGCTCTCCCTTCAGCAAAGCTGAGGCTAAATTGCCCGCCTCCTAGATGGCCAGGGCCAAGGATTAAAAATATCAATTGTCATTGGCTGGTGGGAATGTCTGTTACCACAAACTCTCTCCTCCGCTCTGCCGGTAAACAACTGAAATGTTTCTGTTGCTAGGTACAGTCGACCATAAATCAAGCTTGATCAAAGATGGGTGGAGGAGGGTTTTCCTCGAATTGCTGCTTGAGTGACCAGTGCGGGGCAGACAGACTAGTTATGCTCCCTCACAGCATGGGCTTAAGTGAAGGCAGGAGAAAGGCTCGACAGCAGGGGGGAAAAGGCTGGTGATGGTGCATTACCTTTACTGCTTTTTAAGCATTATTAAAAAAAAGTGCATGAGGCATTAATGAAGGACTATAAGTGTTCATGGAGCCATTTATTGTAGGACCATATTAAAAAACTTTGAAAACCGAGAAGTAACATGTTTCAATTGTTTTTAAAATTCTTAAAAAGACGTTTTGTGAGAACAGAGGGGATCTGCAGAATGAGTCGCTATTCAAACAGCATCGACAAATCCGCTTCTACATTTCAATGTTGGAATTACAACTTCTCCACTTTTGGACAATTTTTTATGAAATTTACAGAATTCTTCAGAAATTATTGAAGTTCTGCCTATTGCCAAGTTCAAAAATAATACGTTCTGCCTTGAAAGCAGGTCTGGTTCGAAACTTGGGTCATCACCTCTATAATCTTCGCCCAATCTATATTTTAAATCTATAGGTGCTATCTTCAAATATGTTTCCTTGAAAAACTTCCTTCTAGCAAGCAATTGACTGGACTGGAATACCTTTGTAGTGCTAGAGCGGGTTTCCTTAAAGGAGAAACTAAAGTCCCCGAAACACTTGTCCCAATGGACAGAGCACATCGGAAAAACACAAACAAGCTGTGTCTCATGTCCTCCCTGTGCTGGAAGCTGGGGGATTATGAAAATAACCTGTGGAGTACGAGGGTCAGCTCCCATAATCTCCTATTCTTGGGCACACCAGTAAGTATACGCAGTACAACATTTACGGAAAACTGACAGCCACAATATGTTACAGTCAGAGATCCTTCCTCTGACACAGAACACAGATTTCGTGGCATTTTATTGGTGTAAAAACATTACAAAATGACTCCTATCCCGTAACAATGGTAAATTCCTTTGCTTGTCCATACAAAAAGAACAAATAATCTTTGCAGTGTATGTCTTAGAGGGATGAAAGAACATTTAAACATTTCGCAAAAAATAAACGTAGTAGGGGGAACGAACAGCAACCTTCTATACTGTGGTATTCTAAAAAGAAAGGCTTTCTACCTATATGACTAAGGCTCTTATAAGTAAAATCTAGTACATGAAAAGTTAGTAAAATCAGTTCACTATTCTTGTATTGCTTCTGGATGCTGCCAGCAAGTCATCTGGTTGGTAAATAAATAACAGGAGTGACTGTATATAAAGTCACGCTAATATGTTAGACACTTATATTTTTCTAGAAACATGGACACAAACAAACCAAAAAAGCACTAAACTCAACTAAAAACACAGCATTTACATGGTGTGGGCTACCAGCAACTTATCTTTCTCTAGAAGAGAAGCTAGAAACTTAGAAATTGTGGTAGTGTGCATAGAGACTAGAGACGAGTGCATACACGAGGGTCGGAGCGCGGCTCTCTTGAAGCCCAAACCTGGGCTATGAGTGAGTTTGGACTGGAAACAAATGGAAGCCTCCTTGTCCAGGAATTTATATTATACCACTACTAACTGCAAAATAACTAGAGAAGAATCTTTTAATGTATAGTATTCTGGGGAGCGAAAAGAGTCACATTGGATTTAAAAATTAAGTTTCTGTGCCTTCAATCTTCTTCTACATTCCATAAACCGGCAGGTAAAAAGAGGAATGTACATTTTGGTATTTTTGATTGCACTCATTAAATTTTTGATTAGCAAATATAAATCGCGATCCAAAAAACACTATTGTGGGCCTAAGCCCTAACAGTAGATTTGTACTGATAACTTACAAATACACAGAGCTGAAGATGCAGATATTGAAAGTGAACCTGATTTGGAACAGCTCTGGGCAATGAATTTTAAAGGGAATGTTGGACGCAAGGTTGCCAAATCAATGAAAAATATAGGGACACCTATGAGCATGGCGATTTAATTAGAATACATGTATCGGTGTGTCCCTACTAGAGCAAAAGATTCTGGCAATCAGGTTGGGAAAGTAGTGCTGAAAATAGGTTAAAGACAAAGGCTACCTTTGCCTTTTAGACCTCCAACTGATTAGCGGCAAGGTCCAGGCCATAAATGACAACTTAAATAACAGGTAAAATCACCCCCAAATCCCTCAACCCTATAGATTTGAAATGTGAAATACATAAAGTCTAACCCTAAAATCCTGCCACTATGTCCTGTTTCCATGTTTCTGCTTATGGTTCTTTCAGTTATGTAACGTCAGTATCGATTTGACAGTTGACATCACAGCCAATGGCTGATTGTTATTCCCCGGATGTTGCCTCTTTCTGAAGGCATTGCCCAGGCTCAGTACAGGTTCTTAAATTGCTCGTTCCATTGAGGCATCAGGATCCAGAAGACATAAGCAGGGATACAGTAATAGGAATTCATAGGACAAACTATTATATATCAAACATTTTCTTTCTAAAAGATGTTCTTATGAGGTAGAGTTGTCCTTTAAATCTAACATGATGACAGTGGAAGTAGCAATGGAAGTATGCTATGCAATGAATTGAAATTAAATACATGTTTTTTGTTGTGTAGATTATACGTGTTGGGTATGAAAGGCAAAGGGTGGGAAATCGTAGAGTGTTGTGTTTTGTTTAAAAACTTCCAATTTGATAGAATAAGAAATGCTTCCCTCCAACAGTATACCGTGAATTGGTTTAAACTTATAGGAAAACAACATTGTGCAGAGCGGCATGCGGGATCCCTTCCAACCATTCATCTTTAATATGTTCAATTATAGAAACAACATGGTGCAGTGCTGCAGAGGTGTGTGGGAGAAAGATATCTGACCCTGATCTTGTGGTGTCAAAGGGGTACCCTGGTTTGTTCACCCCTAAAGAATATAACTCAGGGGACCTAAAATTGATAGATGCAGGTTCCATTTCTAAGGAAGCACCGGGTGGAGATGGAGCCAACACACAGCAGTTAGGGTGTACCAAGTCCTAAAAAATACAGAGGTTTGCTTGGGGTTATATAGCAAAAGACATCACCAGGATGGAAAGTTGCAGAACACATGGTGGAACATACATAAGAACAACAGAATATCCAGAAGGATATTGGAACACATTATATGGATATACATCATAAAGAAGAAATGTGTTGCGTTATGACTGGATATATGGACTCCAATGTTTCTTCAAATTCCATTGGTGTATAAGTCCTGTCTGGTGGAAACTTCTCTACTTATAAACATCATTTACCCTGATTGTGAAGGTTCCATTCATCCAGTTCATGGTATATCTGTTGTTATTCAATAGATCAACTGACTTGAAATGTAGTTCTTGACGGACGTTTAGCTAGTCATCTGACTGCGCTTCTCATTCAGAGGACTGTACAAGAATTGTGGCAATTTTATGTACCGGGAAAATCCCAATTAGCATAATCACAACCAGGTGTTAAGGGTTGGCGTGAATGGATAGTGGCTAAGAGTGTAAGGAAACGCCGAGTAGAAGGTGTTAAAACCGAATTTGTAATGGCAGACAGTTGGTGTCGAACCCCCCCACCCTCTATTTAGGCTTGGTTATTTATTTTCACATTAAAATGGCCTCCCTTAACACCATATCTTGAAAACCGTCACTTTTCCTTCGTCACATATGTAACATTACAATCTTCAACGGTATGTCCTTTATCCTTAAGATGGCAGGGACACGGCTTAGTCTGACCGACGAATTAGCTCTTCTGTTGCTGGGCCATACGTTTTGATTGCAGTTGCTGTTTGGTCTCACCACATAACACATCAGAGCATTCTTTCATGAATGCACTGCATATATGATGCGCTTTTCTTGTGATTGGTATTGGGGTCTTTCGGATTTGTACAATTGCTGCTCAAGTGTGTTGTTCGGTGTAAAGCAGGGGGGGGGGGGGGGGGGAACAGGGATACGATGTTTTTGAAAATTCTTCTAATTTCTCGGAGGACCCCCTGCTACATATGGGTCATGACCATGGTTCTTCCTCGTCTTGCTTCTTTCCCATTCACTGTTGGTATTTGTGTTCTTTTCTTTCCTTTATTTCTTTTTGACACAAGGCCTACTTCCTTCTACTTCTTTTGACAAATATCCCAGACTGGGCCTTGTCAGAAGAAGAGAAGGGAAGGAAAGGGAACAAAAAAACAAAGAACGCAAATACCCAACAGTGAAGGGGAAAAGGGTACATATTAAAAGGGTAATAATTGTATATATATAGCATATATATATATATATATATATATAGATATAATATATATATGCCATTATTAGACTAAATTTTCAGTAAGAGTAGGTGTGTGTGTTGACCCTCTTTGACTCCATATTCGTACAGCATTAATAAGTATTTAGCAATTATGGCTATCAAAATAAATCACAATAAAACAAGGGACCAGTACTGGGTCAGAGGAATTCCTCATTCAGGTGCAACTTTCCACAATAAGGGCACACCACACCTCCCTGGGCTGCTAGGATGTAGTCCAATGCCATTTTGCTTTTCAGGGCTTACTATCCTGATTGGGAAAAGTTCCTCATTAATACCCATATAGCACTCGTCGTAGTTCATTAAACAATCCCATCCATTATTTCAGAATAGATATTGATTATGTTACACAAGTTCTTTGCCCCCAGCGACTGAGTGACCATTGGAAACCCACAGCCCTTATTATCGCATCACTACCAAAGCACCATCTCTATGTTTTTGTTCTATGACCCGTAGTGTAATTGATCTCGTCTGTAGAGGTGTGCTGTATTGTACTATAATCAGGGTACTGGGGTCAATGTTGAATGTAATATTAAACTTACCCGTTTGGCAGGAAATTAGTCCCTAGTGTGATTCTCCCCAAACCCACCATTGGCGGATCATGGCATATGCCTTATTTCCACAAATGAATAGAGCCCTTGTTTTAATACTATTGGGGGCAATGTCTGGGACGAGAGGGAACCTTCGTGGATCAGATCAGACATTAAAGAGACAGCGCATGTGCTAAAAGATCATTTATTTCAGGCTAAACTATTTTATTGGTGGACAATGGCCATTAACAATGATTAAAATCCTATGATACGTAGGTTTATAACAAGTAATAGAGAGGGGTGGGATTTGGGGTCTCCATGGCAATGGACCAGAATTCACTCATCACGGTCGGTCAAACGCAGGAAACGTTCAGGATGTGAGAGAGAAAACCGGCCAGGCCACAAACATCAACACAACATCAGATGGAGATTGTACCAAATGTATCTGTCCATGTGTGGACATCCTCCAATCTTACCAAGATCACAGAGAGGACCCCCCCGTATGGCACATAACTGCAGGACCCTCATATTATTCGTCCGTCACGGTCCCCGACTTAGATATCTTTCAATAGTCACTTTGTTTATTCCGGTTAAATAAGCACGTGAAGAAAAATGATGGGATTTTGTCTTTTTTAACGGGAGAACCACCCAGAAGACACAGAAATCTCCTTTTACTGTTTGTTTAGCAGCTGGCTATGAATTGTGGAAATGTAGTTCAGCATGCAGAGATAAAAGGAGGGGCTTCCTGGTGTGTTTAGTGAAGGTTCCCCAGTCGCTGGGCTGTAAATCACATCAATATCCAGATAACTGGGGAATGTTAAGTAGCCGAGATGGGAAATAGCACAGGAGCTTTATCCGCTGGTTCCAAGAACGCCAGGCGCTTGTATCGCGAGAATCTCTGCGTTCCGTCACCTTTATATATAAAATCCATCTCGTCTCCAGCAGAAATAATAACGACAAGACTTTCCCTTTCACCCGACCAGGACTCAGGCGTCTCATCTGAGAGCCATTGGGATTGGTTCCGTCGTAACCAGACGTCTCCCCCTTTCCCGCTCAACTTCCCTCCTCTGCGATCGCGGTCTCTGATTTTAATTTGACGAACTCCCGGGCCACCTCGTCGTTGGTTCTCTGGGACAGGATCCGCAGTATAGTCAGCCGTATCGTCCATATGGATACGCCGGCCCAAAGGACACCAACATGCGCAGCTCCCCTTGTCTGTAATGTGCGCCAGCTGCATGACGGCTATGCCCAGGACGCGGTCCTCTCTGGCGAAGCAGTAATCCTTCACGCACACCTGCAACTCGTAGCAATCGGAACCATCCTCGTTCCCAGGATACTGCAAGGAGAGGAATGTTAATCATTGGACAGTACCAGGGTTTCCCTATGGGCGAGACACACTGCACTGATTGCATAAAGAGTTAGGCTGGGCAACACCATACAATAACTACGGCTGGTCCCGTATGTCCGATCCGGGTGGTTGGTATGGGCGACAACTGATCGGGCTCAGCTACTATTGCCTGACAGGCAGTGATTTGTCCCAGCGGACTGTTGCTAAGGTCAAGGGTCAGTCGGGACTAGAGATGTAACGTGGGTTTCAATTAGATCGAACCACAATTTTTCGAATTTTCGATTTTTATCAAAAATTTAAAGTAGATAATTATCGAAAATGGAAAGTAAATAATTATCGAAAATTGAAAGTAAATAATTATTGAAAATGGAAAGTAAATAATTATCGAAAATCTAAAGTAGATAATTATCGAAAATCGAGAGTAGATAATTATCGAAAATCGAGGTAGATAATTATCGAAAATCGAAAGTAGATAATTATCGAAAATCGAAAGTAGATAATTATGAAAATGGGAAAGTAATAATTATCGAAAATCAAAGTAGATAATTATCGAAAATCATAAAGTAGATAATTATCGAAAATCGAAAGTTGATAATTATCGAAAATCGAAAGTAGATAATATCGAAAATCGAAAGTAGGATAATTATCGAAAAGGAAAGAAATAATTATCGAAAATCTAAAGTAGTAATTATCGAAAATCGAAAGTAGATATAATTACGAAAATTAAAAGTAGATAATTACGAAAATGAAAGTTGATAATTATCGAAAATCGAAAGTGATAATTATCGGAAAATCGAAAGTGATAATTATCGAAAATGAAGAGTAGATAATTATCGAAAATCGAAAGTAGTAATTATCGAAATCTAAAGTAGTAATTATCAGAAAATCGAAAGTGATAATTATCGAAAATCGAAAGTAGATAATTATCGAAATCGAAAGTGATGATTATCGAAAATCGAAAGGTGATAATTATCGAAAATCGAAAGTAGATAATTATCGAAATCTAAAGTAGATATATGAAAATCGAAAGTGATAATTATCAAAAATCGAAAGTTGATAATTATCGAAAATCGAAAGTAGATAATTATCGAAAATCGAAAGGTGATGATTATCGAAAATCGAAAGTTGATAATTATCGAAAATCGAAAGTTGATAATTATCGAAAATCGAAAGTAGATAATTATCGAAAATCTAAAGTAGGTAATTATCAAAAATCGAAAGTTGATAATTATCGAAAATCTAAAGTAGATAATTATCAAAAATCGAAAGTTGATAATTACGAAAATCGAAAGTAAGAGTAATTATCGAAAATCGAAAGTTGAATGAGATTACGAAAATCGAAAGTTGATTAATTATCGAAATCGAAAGTAGATAATTATCGAAAATCTAAAGAGATAATTATCGAAAATCTAAAGTAGATAATTATCAAAAATCGAAAGTAGATAAGTATCCAAAATCGAAAGTAGATAATTATCAAAAATCGAAAGGAGATAAATTATCAAAATCGAAAGTAGATATAATTATCAAAAATCGAAAGTAGATAATTATCGAAAACGAAAGTAGATAATTATCGAAAACGAAAGTAGATAATTTAAAATCGAAAGTTGATAATTATCGAAAGTAGATAATTAGCGAAAATGGAAAGTAGCCAATTTTTCAAAAATCAAAACTCAAACTTTTGAAATTTCCGAAAATTCGAAAACGATACTCAACAGTTTCGAACATCTCTAGTCGGGCCAAATCTGTGTGTACCCAGCCTTACTGGCTTGTCTGGAAACTTTAACGAGATCTGACTGATAATATATTATGTCTAGTGAGTTCAGGAGCAAGTTTCCATCATGCAGTGCTCCTGCCCCTTTAACTTGCTTTGAAAATGAGCAGTAAATTTCATTTAAAGGGGAACTGAGGTCTCCATACAAGCTTTATTAAAAACACTCCTACCTATATATAATTCCAGTTGCAGTCTATCCAAAGTTACAGTGGTGTAAAGGGCGGTGTTTCTTGCTAGTGATGTGAGCTGTGACATCACCAGCACTATTTCTCTGCCCCAAAGTCTCAGGTTGGAGCTTGCCTCCGGCTACTGGAACAGAGTATCATCAGCTGCAACATAAGCCCCACCCCCAAACATCTTTATTGCTTTTAAATCTAGGTGCCCATAGGCTGAGAGGACAGATATTGAAAATCTGTAATTAACTTCAGAAAAGATCGATTTTTGTGGTGTCATACCGGTAATACTATGACACAACTTATAGCACAAGCCTGTCACAGAGACACAGTAGGAAGAGAGACTTTACGAGCCTATAACTTTGGATTGACAACAGCTAGAGGCGTTATCCTATGATTGAAATGTATGGGGGAGCACAGTTTAACCTAGTAATGAGCCCACTGCAATTGGGAGAAGCAAGAGGTTATGGCTATGTAGAGATTTAAAGCGGATTCTCTGCCCATCATGGGCTCGTCCCATTATGAATTTGGCTACCACCCACACGGAGCAGACGCCTACTCCCCTCCCTCTCAGATTTAGTAACGAATAAGGTGAACGGCGCATCAGCCACTCTGATTGGTCGTTTGCTGAGAACCACTCACAAGTGAAAGGTCTCGTTGTACTTGGGGGCCCAGTTATTGCTCTTGGATTTGGTAGTAAATTTTCTCTTCTTGTCGCTCTGGTGGGGGCCAATCATAGTGACCTCCACAAAGGGCCGGAACATTCCTGTCGTTTGCCACTTTAGGTCATTTGCAGCCACAACTGAAAAAAAAACAAAAACCATTAAAACCTGGAAAGGCCAAAATTAAAAGTTTTAGAACAATTTGCCTTAATAAAGGGCCCAAGTCAAGAGATGGGGCCACTTCCTAACGTATTCCTGCCAGTCACGTTACCAGTTAACTTCCTACTGAGGGGTCATGTGACATTACCAATGGGAAATGGACATTACGATCAGTAACAGGTCATGTGACTGCGCAGGCAGGTAAGTAACCAATCTCACGCTTTCATATTATTTAATAAATAAATTACACTCCATCCCTGATAGTAAATTACACTCCATCCCTGATAGTAAATTACCCTCCATCACTGATAGTAAATTACACTCCATCACTGATAGTAAATGACACTCCATCCCTGATAGTAAATTACACTCCATCCCTGATAGTAAATTACACTCCATCCCTGATAGTAAATTACACTCCATCACTGATAGTAAATTACACTCCATCACTGATAGTAAATTACACTCCATCACTGATAGTAAATTACACTCCATCCCTGATAGTAAATTACACTCCGTCACTGATAGTAAATTACACTCCGTCACTGATAGTAAATTACACTCCGTCACTGATAGTAAAATACACTCCGTCACTGATAGTAAATTAGACTCCATCACTGATAGTAAATTACACTCCGTCACTGATAGTAAATTGCACTCCGTCACTGATAGTAAATTACACTCCATCCCTGATAGTAAATTACCCTCCATCCCTGATAGTAAATTACACTCCATCACTATAGTAAATTACACTCCATCACTGATAAGTAGTGGATCAAAAGATAAACCCCAAATATTGAAGTTTTGTGGGACACAGTTAACCACTGGGTTCAGGCTCTTTACCTTTCACTGTCACCTTCTGCTCACCGGTCCCTGGGTGTGTAAACAGGTCAATCTGTATGGAAACTTCACCCACGGGATCCTCCACCCCAGAGCCTGGAAGAGAAACGAGACACATGACAGTGTTATAAGAATGGATTTTATTTCATATACAGCGCCAACATCTTCCATAGTGCTTTACAATTACATTGAAACATTCAAGTCAGGTCCTGCCCCAAAGAGCTTACAATCTAATGAGTTCATCTCACACACCCTATCAGAATGTCTTTATTATTGCACAGGGAGAACATACAAACTCCTTGTCTAAGGGAGGATTCAAACCCAGGCAACAAGATCAGACCAAGTTGCACCAAGCACAGGTGAGCAAAATGGAACGGAGAAATTCTATTGGTTACACAGAATAAACCCAGGCTCTTGAGTACTTACTTCCTTCTCTACCAACCAAGTTAGACCTGCCCTAATTCCCATCCAATTTTAATCTGTACTATTACTGATCCACCCATGCAGGTCTCCTCAACCCTCCAAACCACATGGACATCCCTGTATACGAATAGACAAACTGTAATAGTGTGTCCTGCTATCAACTAGAATCACTAACACACACTCTTGGAATTCAATCTAACCTCCCAAATACTAGAGAGTCTGCAATTGAAGCATCTACAGAAGCCTCCAATACTACAGTACCAAGCAAGGTTTAGAGCATACTGGTATGCAGTAAGGGTTAAAGCATCTACAGAAGCCTCCAATACTATGGTACCCAAAGCAAGGGTTGGAGTATCTACAGAAGCCTCTTATACTATGGTATGCAGTAAGGGTTAAAGCATCTACAGAAGCCTCCAATACTATGGTACCCAAAGCAAGGGTTGGAGTATCTACAGAAGCCTCTAATACTATGGTATGCAGTAAGGGTTAAAGCATCTACAGAAGCCTCCAATACTACCGTACCCAAAGCAAGGGTTGGAGTATCTACAGAAGCCTCCAATACTACCGTACCCAAAGCAAGGGTTGGAGTATCTACAGAAGCCTCCAATACTATGGTACCCAAAGCAAGGGTTGGAGTATCTACAGAAGCCTCCAATACTATGGTATGCAGTAAGGGTTGAAGCATCTACAGAAGCCTCCAATACTACCGTACCCAAGCACGGGTTGAAGCATCTACAGAAGCCTCCAATACTATGGTACCCAAGCACGGGTTGAAGCATCTACAGAATTCTTTGCCGCCGTGATACCTAGTAAAAGTTGGAGTAACTACAGAAGCCTCTACCCCAGTAGTTGTTCCATTTATGATCAGTGTAGGTAATTACATGAGAATTATGTTGTGACAATAACAATATCTGTTAATAATGAGTAGAGCAATGGTCTTGGGTTTAAGACACGTTATTCTTTGCATGGCTGTTTATGTATGTGGGACTGGGTGAAATCATTGCTGGGCTGGGGAATAGAGGGTTAAGGTAGGACTAGTCTCTACTCAATGGGTACGGGTAAAATCTATGGGGATTAAAATCTGTACACCTGAAACATCACATACCCTTCTCTGGAAGAACGTCCTCATTAGCTGTATACCTAACACCCTTCCCATCATGCACTGAAACAAAACGCCAACAGAGAGCATGAAAGAGGTAAAAAAAACAGTGAACAGAGGAAGAACCGGATGCTAGAAATTATATGAACAGATGTAATGTAGACTGTTATGTCGTCTTTATATATCAGAGTGCGTACACAGTGTT
>JAACNH010005480.1:0-20166 GCA_019447015.1 Hymenochirus boettgeri
TTGTACGAACATAAGCTTGATATGTTGGGTACGGGGTGGGCTCGCATTGATGCAGAAAAATGCAGAAAACAGATTGAACGATTGTCTTAAAGTGTTTTATTTGCACACAGTTTCAGAACATAAGACTAATGAGAAGCTACTATAATAAAAATACATTCGCCAGTACATGATGCGACTCTCCTAGGTAAAACTGAGACCGGAAAACCTCATTTTGATTATCGGCATCTTTCAAGAATATCATTGCTGGGGCCGAGTTTTCTTCAATCCAAACTATATCAAAATGCGAAAAAGCTAGGGAACTCAGAATGTTACAAAAACAGTTGACTGTCAACTCGCAAAACCCCTGTTATATTGTCTATACATATAGGTAAGTTAACCCACCAAAACTACAAAGAGTCCGAAAGCTGGATAGATTTAGGCGTAATTCAATTATCTCAAAATTATCATTTTCCTTACCTCTCAAGAGTTCTCCCTCCAGCTTTTTTACAGCTTTTACATGTTTAGAAGAGGGAGCTGGGGGAATAGCAAATCGTATTGGCTGGGGGGGGGGTGGGGGTGGTCATAGTGGTGTGTTTCGAGGGGTGCGTACTGTCCATTATGTCTGGACAGTCGGTGCTTCTCTAACCTGAAGAACAGCAGCAGAAAGATAGGGTACAGAAACCCAGGCCGCATTGAAGGTTAAACTTACATCTTTCAATTTTTAACTATTTAAACTATTGTCGTTTGTTTAGTATTGGGAGTCATTTACCTATATGTAATATTTTCATTTGAGTGGTAATTGCTTTAATTTTGAATGTAGTATTGATATAATAGGGAAAGAGAATGTCTTTCAAGCATGTAAAATTAATTAATACTTTTCCATACTAGAATAAACATCCCTCAGATTTACTGCTTGTGGGAACTGCTTACTGACAGCGTTTGAAATAATTTTTCTTCTTATTTTCTTAATCTCTAAGTCGTACTTACTGTTTGGCTATCTAAAATGCAACAAAATTGCCATTAGCAATGTTGAGAATGGCATGGGGTGCACAGAGGTTTCCCTACCCTCTTTGGCAAACCCTTTCAAAACATGACATTTTCATTTAAAAGACATTTTCTCTTTGACTTTTGGGCTTAAGGTGCAGGCCATTAATGTGTATATTAAAGCTCCTTTGAATACAATAGAAATGGGTTGGGTTCGTTTAATAACAGATTAAAGATGTATCCAGACATCAGAGTAAACACCAAACACAGTGCATAAATGAAAACAGGACTTCAAAGTGAAGGATTTAATATATCGGATAGAAATAAAGAGTGTTGATTCAAACAAATCTTTTTAGGTTTTATGGCATTACTTGGTCCTAAAGAAATACTAGATTAAGAATATATGCATCGAAAAGATCCCAGTTCAAATATAAATGTATGTTTAATATGGTTTATTGAGAAACAGTATAATATATGGAGGTAAATACCCAAATGGTTAAAACAGAGCAAATGCTAATATTAAAGTAAATTCTTTAAAAGAAAATAATATATAAGGTATTAAATATTGGTGTCTACTTAAAGGGAATGTCACCTTAAAAACAAAAACAATGGTCACTTGCATTTTCCCCTAAACCCAGCTGCTATTTTTGACTTTATACAGAATTTAAAATAAGTATTGTCTTGTACTCTCTATTCTGCCAGATGTTGGCGCCTCCTCCCTGCTCAATGAGCGTTTAGGATTGAGCATGTGCAGAGACCCAGCAGAGGGAAAGGGCAGTCATCATGGCTGTGAGTCAAGTATACACAGCTATGGATAACTGCATGGGGTGAGGAGCTGGCTTTCCAGACAGAAGGGGGGCAATAATTATCCTTTAATATCTAGTCCTTTAAGCACTTTAAATTTACATTATCAGAGAGATTCAATAAAAGTTCTTACGTTTAAAATGGTGACTTTTTGCCCCACCAATCAGATGTAGCTTCAAATGTTAAATAAGATATGATTGGTTGGGGCAAAATAGCACCATTTTAAACGATAAGAACTTTTATTGATAACCCTGCTTATCTAGCACTTTATTAGAGTTAATATCGCAAAAATAGACTAAAATAGCACTTTATATCAAGCACAATACTTTAATATAGTTATTAACACTTAATAGTATTAATATAAAAGATGTCTATTATGTTACTATTGGAATATATGCAGTTTTAATATTTAATATTGTATTAATTACATTTGCACAATTAGCACTTATGTACTATCTTTTTGATTATGCACTTTATGTAGTGATCACCAAATGGTTAATGAAAAATGGGGGTGTTTTTCATCACTTTCTGTATAAACCTTAAAGATGGCTTCAGAGTAGTGTAAGACACTTGAGGAAGGTGCCAGGTGACTCGAAACACGTGTTGTGTCAATAAACAGCTGTTTGCAGTTATTCTGTTACCCCTTCACATTATCTAAGTAAATCTATGGCAATATTATCTTTTAATATCTTGTCCGTAATACCTCAAAATGTGCAATATATCTTTTTGGAATTGGGGTCAGGTACGTATATACTCGAGGATAAACCGAGGTTTCAGGCTTTAAAAAAAGCCTGAAAATCTTAACCTCGGTTTATACTCGAGCAACCTGTCACTTACCTGTCCGGCAGGCGCGATCCGCATCCTCTGTGCGCATCCGGATGATGTCACTACCCGGCACCTCTCACTTTGCGGCGCCGAGTAGTGGCATCATCCGGATGCGCACCGAGGAGTGCGGAGCGAGGAGCGAGCGGCCGCTGGACAAGGTAGGAGAACTATATCTAAAGGGACACCAGGGCAACATCTTAAGAGCCAAATACTTACAAATAAGCGTAAAACCTTCTTTATTGTGCATATGTATGCACAAATAAAGGAGGATTTACCCCTATTTGCAAGTATTTGCCACATTAAGGTGTTTGAAAACTACAACTCCCAGCAATAAAGCATGCTGGTAGTTGTAGTTTTCAAACATCTTAAGGGGCAAATAACTTGCCAATAGAAGTAAATCCTCCTTTATTGTGCATACATATGCACAAATAAAGAAGGTTTTACTCTTATTTGTAAGTATTGCCACTTAGATGTTTGGAAACTACAACTCCCAGCATAAAGCATGTGGTTAGTTGTAGTTTCCAAACATCTTAAGTGGCAAATACTACCCCCTCGGTTATACTCGAGTCAATATGTGTTTCTCTTTTTTTCCCTAAAACTAGTACCTCGGTTTATACTCGATATTTACGGTAACGACAAATGACCACTTTTTGTTTAGGGTGGACATGTCCTTAAAAGGTTGTAGTGTACAGGGTGAAGCCTTCTATGTGCACAGAACATTTCTTGTTTGTATTTGAAGTTAGGAATTCTTTATATACTTTCAAGGGTATTGTAGCAGCCATGCATCCTATATTTTACCCAATTTTACCCAATTGACCGGTGAGTAGTTTGTTGTTCTATCAGGTCAAAATACCAACTGTTAAATTAAAAAGTATAGCAGCCGATGGATGCCTTTAGTTACATAGTTTGTAAAAACATGCTTAAGCTGATGTGCCAATGCAAGGCAGTATCAAGCATCAGTCCTACCTATTGAGAAAAGTACAATCCCTGGGGAGAAAAAGACCATACTGACTTTTATATAGTATGACCTCTTCCAGGAACCATGTGAGCTTACAGAGCTTGTATCCCTTTCTATTGGGCTGCTTAAAGTGGCGGAGTAAATTTACATAGGGAGCAAAGCATACAATAGAGCTTAGCTGTGTTGCATTTATTATATACAATACAAGGATATGCAGCCAAACCTTTATTCTCTAATATTTAAATTCCCCACCTTATTTGTAGCAGAGATGGTAAGGTTTTGAACACTACACAGTGGGGCCAGAATGGGGTTATGTTTAGGTGTGGGGTGGCCATGCCCTTTAATGGTTCTAGCATTGTCTTTTGGGGAATTATGCTACGTGTTTTAGAATTGGCACTTAATTTCTAGCTTTGCGTCCACATAAACTCTTATCACATTTCACACTCTGACGTGACATTTATTGTGGGGTACATTTTAGGGCTCTATGGGATACCCCTATCTTCTTTGATTTGTGTGGGTTATATGGTCAGCAGCAGCGTGTTTTTTTATAAACGATGAATCAACATATAACAACCTAATAGAAAATATAAGTAATATTAAATAGATTAAAGGGCATGTCCACCCTTATTTAAACTTTTGGACATATAATAGAATACCTCCCCCAGCCCCAATCGCTATAAAATAAATTTAAGAAAGTGCCCCGATCTTTACTTACTTCCCTCTCTCCTCGACGCCTGGCCGGGTTCTGCTTGCAAGACACTGCAAGCAGGGGGTGGGACCAGCAGCCGCATCCGGAATTGGTGAGAGGCAGCCAATCACGGACGAGCTGCCGGCTTCTCAGAATGCGGGGGAGAGAGGGGTCTTTCTAAAATTATTTTTTTGCGGTTGGGGCTGGGAAGTTGTTCTATTATACGGCAAGGGGTTTATGCTAGGGGGAGGGATCGCAAAACGGGAGGGAGAGGAAGGGGAGAAGGGCTGCAGTACGCATGCCAAACTTCTCTCCCGGAAGCCAGATAGGAGGAGATATATGGACTCTGCTATCCCTCTTGGTGGGCAGTTTTTGGGACTTTGTGGGGGGAATAACAGGAGAACCTTATGGAGCTGGGATGTGAGGTAAGGATTTTATACACTACATGGTGGGGCCATTAGTGGGGGGGGGGGATTATGTTTTCAGGGTGGACATCTCCTTTAATCATCGGCAGAAAAGCAAATGAGGTTTTATTTTATTTAGATTGATAAAGTTTTATATTTCTCCCTTTATTATATTCGTTCAGGTAATAACAATGACTTGTTTCAACTGGTATTTGTCAGAAGTTTATTATAGCATTGTCTGCTACAGATCTTAAGACAGAATCCCAGTGATAAAACAGTCTCTTATTTTACAGCAGACATTATATCTTATCGTACACAGTAATGATGCTTATCGGGAGATGGGAAACCTATTAGATTAGCAAAGGGCAAAATTTTATATCTTGAATCAATTCTCATCGGCGTGTTACATAAACACAATACACTGCAGCTCCTCGGCGGAGAGAGTGAAACGGGAAGGAAATCGTATGCAATATATTCAATCCTCGCCACTTAACATTCAGATCAGCCTGTGTGGAAAACATGAGAACAAAGAAAACAGCTAAATGTTTTATTGTGTATTTATATACATTAATATAGGGAGCATGGTAGCTTGTGTTTATTTTCCAATTTCCTGCCTCAGGGATTTTAACAATGAAACGTTTTTCTTAATTTTAATTGTAAAAGAATCTGAGATCTAGATAAATATGGGATTTACATTTCATTTCTTGGTGTGTTTTAGCATCGAATTTTTTAATACTTAATTTGATTTGGGAGTTCAGTATTGCCCACAATAGGGAAGCACTGGGACATTAGCATAGGGGAGAATGCATTGTCATTATTTAGCCAAGGACAGAATTGCAGAAGCCATTTTGAGCAGGTAACGGTCGTAACAAAGAGGACATTTACCAAGCAAAATACCATGATTAAATGGGACTTCTTCTATACAATGCACAATTAAGCAACATTTCTTTGGTTTTTGCATCTTTAACTAGTTAGAGACTCTGATGACAAATTAACTGATGCTAAGGACGAAAAGAGTTCATTCAATTCTTAATATATTTTAAGTTAACATTAAGCCTGAGGCCCACTGCAATACACAAAATAGCCAGTGAGTGTGTGATTTTGCTGCAGCATGCAGCGGTTTTTTTAATGTACTGCATGGCTACACACCACAACTCCCAAGTGTGAACATATCATATGGGGAAATGCTTTGTTGCGTTTTTCTGAAAAAAGCATCGAAACAGCAGCCAGTTTGAACAAGGCCTACCAACCAATATATTGTTATTTCAGTTGGTACCCTAAAATGTCGGTTCGTCCTTTCTGTAAGATATGTTGTATCTTTCGGAGATGTGCCAATCCACCAGGAGGATCTCCGATGAGTGCCCATCACGGCCAATTATTGCCGAAACAAACATCGTACACGTTTGCGCCGTGGGTCGGCACCCGCGAATTTACTTAGTACACATTTATTATAACTATTTTGCAAGAGGGGTACCCTAGGGAGCCTATAGGGTCTTGTATGTATCATATATTTTTAATGTTTTAACCATTGATATCCTGTTCTCCCCTAGTCTATGTGATGCAAATAAAGGGATTTTAGTATTTTCAATTGATATTGTGAGTGAGCGGTTGTTATTTGGTTCTATTTTTCTGTTTGGAGTCATAAATGTTAAACCAGCACATATTATTGTTAATACTTTAAATTTACTTAAATAGTATGTTAAATAAGCATGTTAGGCTGGGGATTGAGTTAAGCACCTCTAATTGCTCCCAAGTTCTCAATTGACTAATTGTTAAACTACTGTATTACAAATACACTGTTTCTCCAGTCTTCATAATAAAATGTGCCTTTTCTCTATAGTAGTACTTTTTACTCAAAACATACAAGCTACTTTCACACGAGCGGCATGTGGTCACCAATTGACAAAAAGCTACATGAAGCTACAGTACTGTTGTGTGAAAGCAGCCTAAGGTTGCCTTCGGTATCTAAAAATTTTTGCACAATCGCTAGCAGTCCGATTGCACAACATAAAGCACCGGAAAGGTGCACATAATCGCACGCTTGTGTGCGTGTTTTATGTGCGCCAGGACATGATGAGACATCGCATCTCAGCAACATTGTCGCAGCTGTGGTCTGGCCCCTTCTGGTTGCTTCCATTTCACAGATAAGGAAGGGGACAAGCAGAAGGCAGACAGAGAGGAAACAGAGGCAAGTAAATATTAGAGGTCAAATTGAGGTATCTAGACAAAGCGAGGTCTAGGTTTGGGGGGGGGTTGTTTAGGGGGTGGACATACCCTTATCTTATCTACCTTTATCTTATATCTTTCCCACCCACAGTTTGAGAACATTACCAGCAGGAAGTGTTTATAGTCCAATATGTGATTTCTTTTGTAGCTGTTTTTTTTTCATTGCCATAGAATGGCAATTAAATCTGCCATCCTCCCATATAAATGTTTCCATCAACGTGCACAAATATTTAAACCTCTCAATGTCTGAATTTATTTAGGACTCATGTGGCTTGATACATTAAACAAATCGCTAAAACTGGAATCAGGACAAGGTCTATTGTCTAAGGAGAGGATTGGTATAAGAGTCCTTCACCATAAACATAATATGATTGTTGTTAATGCAGTGCACTGCTCGTCACAGTGGTTATGCACAGTGAATCCCTTAAGCAGTGACCTCTGTTTGGAAAGGTCAGCTGTACTACTAATTAAGTGAATGGTTTAATACGGTAAATCACTACACCCTGTCGTGGTGATAAATGTATCCCTATCGGTGTTCATCGGAGGATGCACCTTATCAAGGAAAACAGCAGTAATCTGAAATTGGCAGGTTTGACACAATGGAAGAAAAAGCCGAAGTTAGGAAAGGCGTACTTTACAAACGGTGATTATTAACCTTAGGAGAGAGATGATTGAACCTTAAGGTACTACCCTGAGTTTGTCGAGTGCATTTGTAATGTGTGAAAGTTGATTCTGATGTGGCACCTTGTTAGCCCTGAACGCCTGAGCCTTTTGTTCACTAATGTCCTATTTTCCCTTTCAGAGGGATCTAATTAACCTATTGACATTCTACTGTTAAATAATTGATAATAATAAACAACACACACCAAAAAAATCAGGTTCCAGCTTCCAAAATGCAGCTTTAATAAAAAAACAAATCCTCCAAAGGCTTAGTTTTCCACATGTCTATAACAGCCCTGTACTCTATATCTCTATCACAAGCACCACTAAAAACCATTTCTCCTACGTTAGGAAGGAATTGACACATACAGTCCAACCAGAAGGAAGTGGCACTATATTCTGTTGTCTTTTTTTTGCAGTGAAAATAGAGAAACATGCATAGTAATGGAGGTTGAAAAAGACATATGTTAGCCTACTTTTAGCCTTACTCATGAACCCTACTAACAGTTGATACATTGGAAGGCAAAAAAAAAAAACAGCTGAAAAGTTCCTTTTCCAAATGACAATCGGAAAGGATCCCATGATCAATCCGAAGTACCATATATACTTGAGTGTAAGTCAAGGTTTTTAGGCTTTAAAAATAGCCTAAAAAACTGAACCTCAATTTATATCAGGCCACTCACCTCTTCAATCCAGTAATCCAGCTTGGTCCGCTGAATTGTGAGTGATTGACCCAGACAAGTACCAGACACACAGGCAAGTCCTTTCCTCCACTGAACTGGAGGGGGTTGGGGGTGCAGTGCTTGCACTGCAGACGTTTGGAAACTACAACTCCCAACTAAAGCATGCGGAGTGTTGTAGTTCCACTCACCTCTTCAATCCAGTAATCCAGCTTGCTTCAATCTACTGTTCTGCTGAATTGCTGAGTGATTGACCCGAACAAGTTACCAGTACACACAGGCAAGTCCTTCCTCCACTGATCTGGAGGGGCACGGGGTTTGGGGGTGCAGTGCTTGCACTGCAGACGTTTGGAAACTACAACTCCCAACAAAGCATGCTGGGAGTTGTTGTAGTTCCAAATATCTGGAGTGGAAACGAATGGATTTCTGTCATTTAAAGGGCAACTAATGCCTCAAAACAATACAGAATCAGGAGGATGGTATCTATTGTTAAAAATATTGCCTTCTGATTCTATACAGTAGTCCATACAGTAATAGCCATACTGGATTATGCTGTCCATTTAAAGGGCAACTAAAGCCCAAAACAATACAGAATAAGAAAGCAGTAGTGGTCATATTTTCTGCCCTCGACTTGTACTCGAGTCAATCAGGTTTAATCATTTTTCAGGTAAAAATAGGGACCTCGATGTATACTCGGATCGACTTATATCGACTTATATCGAAGTTATATCGGTATATGTATTAATACACAGTAATTTTCAAATTTTTGAATTTTAGAAACTTATCCAGCCACTTTTAAAGCTATCTGTTAATCATTTTTACATCTGCTATAACACAGTTTCACAGTTTCTCAATTCCTACTGTAAAGGAACCTCACCTGACCTGAAGATGAAACTTCTTTTCTTTAATCTAAAGGATGTCCCCGAGTCCTCTGAAATGCGTATTGGTGAACAATACACATGGGGTATTATATGGCCCATTAATATATCTGTATGAAGCGATCATATCCCCGCACAAACATCACTTCTCCAATGAAAAGGCCCCAACTTGTCTAATCTGCCTGCTTAGTCAAGCCATTTTCGATAATTTCGAATGTATGGGGCTATTTTCGATAATTTTAGAAAATAGCCTTGAACGTTTGAAATTATCGAAATACGATCGGAGACCATTTTGAGTTTCTGATCGATTTTCAAAGATTTTAGAATGGTCGGGTTATTTTTAAAATTCGAAATACTTTGAAAATACGACCGGAAACTCGAAAATAGTCTCGAACTTAATTTCGATAATTTGAACATTCGAGGCTATTTTAGAAAATGATCGAAAATAGCCCCTTACACTACAAATTATAAATCAGCGATCACAGGTACCTTGCTCCTCGCATACCCACTTTTAAGTAATTTATTAATGTATTAAATAAATCCCTGAGGAACTTTACATTTTGCCCGCCTGGTGGCAAAGTATTAAAAGCTTTAGTATTTAGTAACTTTTAAGTTGGAAGAAAAGAAGTTTCATTCAGGCTAGGAAAGGTTTCTTTACAGTGAGAATGGTGAAACTGCGGAACTGTCTTCAGCAGATTGTGATAATGGGAAAGTTAATTGAATAGCTTTAAAGTGGGCTAGATAAGTTTCAAAACTAATACATATTGAGAATCACTGGTATTAATACATATAGTTCTAGTTCGTTCTTATTTGGAGTCAGGAAAGACTTTCCCCCTTTTAGCTGTTTTTATATATTTTTTGCCTTCCTCTGGATCAACCGTTAGGTAGGGTTAAAAAGGAGGTTGAAAATGTTAGACTGAAGGACGCATGTCAATTCAACTCTAACTATGTTACTATGTGTAAATCCAAGTATACTACATCCCCTGCTATGCCATAACCAAATTCTTACTCACCAACCTCTTCATAAAAAACAGAAAGTAAAGGTGGCCATACACTGGGCCGATATCGATATTATGATCATTCCGACATACGAGTAAACATTTCCATTGATTCCTCAAAAATTAAAAGTGTTCCTGATCTGAAATGTGATATTGGATTGTAAAATGGCTGTAATATAATCGGGAAATTGTTTTTGTTAAGTCGATCGGTTAAATGATCGTAGTATTTCTGAAGGCCAATTAAATGTAAATGTAATGATAATCACAATAGATGACAATTAAAGGGATGTCCACCCCAAAACTATAATTTAAACCATACTGGCCCCACTGGTAGCATGAAAAATCCTTACCTACATCCCTGCTCCAAATGGTTCTCCTGTAATGTCCCTCCAAAGTCCAGAAAATGACCACCAGGAGCTTGGCCAGTCCAATGCACTCTGCCTCCTGTTCTCCTCCGGGAGAATTTGCAATGCTCAGTGCAGCCTCCCCCCCCCCGTCCCTCCCTCTCGTTTCTCTCTCCCTCCCCCTAGCCCAAATACCCTTTATGTAGTGTAGGTCCTCCCCTAACCCAAACGCCATAGTTACTTCAAGCAAAAAATCCCCTGATCTTACTTACTTTGCTCTTTCTCGACATTCAGTACAGCCGGAGCCGCGTCCGTGAGGATGCCTCTCAGCAAATCACGGACTTGGCTGCCGGTCCGGACCCCTGCTTGCAGTTTCATGCACGAAGGAGGCTGGGACTGACGTCATAAGAGAGAAGCAAAGTAAGTAATGATCAAGGGAGTTTTGTGACCAATTACTATGGCGTTGGTTGGGGGGGGAGAAGTCCTAAACTACAGAAAAAGTTTAAAAAGGGTGTGGATATGCCTTTAATCTGCAAACTAATTGAATGTCAAACAATATGTTTAGTACATCTATGCTGACTTATATGATCAGATCTGGAGACAAAGTCAAGATATGTTCCCCGATTTGTTGAGACAAGCCCCATGTATTGAACAATCCATAACCGAAAATGCTGTTCTACACATTGTGCATTGCGGTGTCATAGGCCTATAGTTACCAGGTTGTGAACAACTAGCTTTAATGAATATTGTTATTATATCAGACATTGCCAGACAACATTTGAAAAGATAAGGAATAGAGGATAAGGAGAAGGAACAGTCTGGACTAAAGCTGTATACACACTAAAAGATTTGAAAGATGACAACAGGATCTGCAAGATCCTGTCTGTCATTTTTCAAACGATCGGCACACAGTCCCGAGCACTCCCCCTATGCACAGCATAGGAGAACGCCCAGGACTCTAGAGAGTCCTATAGGACTCCTATAGAGAGTCTACCGTGGCCAACAGAAATTTTCCTCTTTTTTACACACAGTAATGATAAAGCCCCATAACCGTCAGATCGACCACTGCAGAGCTGAAAATCTCCGACCGCTTCCTGGTTTCTAATGCACTATAGCGTGCATTTTGCACATGCGCGTATAGTCGATTTACAGTGATTAACTATGGCAATGACCATTCTAACATCCATAATAACCCCCCGTATATAATTGTGTATGAGGTATTGTGATATTGTGACTCTCTCAGTACATCACTCCATTAAATATATATTGTGTTTGGGGAAGATCTATTTCTTACGTCACACCATGTGATTGAGTGTAACAGTAAGCTATGTGTTTTTATGTTGGGCTATTAGAGATGGATCTAAACACGGGTCTCGAGGAAGATCTGTGAATCTCGGATCTCGTGGGATTCCTCTTTCCGGATTTTAAGATTTTTGGCCTTGATAAGTGTTCCCCAGACCATTTCCCAGGTCCCAGAGCCATTAACAGTAAGGTACCATTGCTATTTATACCATAAATGTATGCGGAATTTTAGGATTTTTTTAACTCCCATTAACTTCAATGGATCTGCTGTGGTATTACTGCTTTTTTCCAAAAATCCGAGCAGAGCAGGTTTTTGCAAGTTTGGCCATCTCTGCTGACTGTTTTAACAGCTAGACTGGGAGTCTGTGGGCACATAATGTTCCTTCTCTATTTAAGTTTCCTAAATCCAGCATAAAAAAAAAATAATTTGAGAAACGTTAAGTAGCAAACTTGTTAAATAACAATTTTTTGTGAAACGACTGAGTCGCTTAAAGCAAATTAGCAATGGTCACAAACGTTGTTTAGTGACTCCATTTACCTAATGAAATTGGAATTAGGGGAAATTTGATAGCTGGAAGAGAAATTAACTTAATCCTGTCTATTGAATGTAAGTTCACTGTGTGTGGATTCTATCCAAGAGTATCCTCAGTTGCATTGTTTGGGGAAAGGTTCCCATGATAAATTAAAGTGAATTAAATAGTGGTCCAGCTTACACAGAATGTTTAGGTACTGGTGAATCGGTTTCCATCTGAACCTGGTTTATGTGCCAGGACACCGTACACGGAGCGATAATCATCCAATACTAAGTATTTCTAGTATATGTATAATATTTTGAATAAAGACATATGTCCATCCAGTCCCACCTACTCAGCAATACCCCACATTTTCCCAATGTGATCCAGAGGAAGGCAAAAAAAAAAGCCCTCCAGAATTATGATGGGGGAAAAAATTCCCCTTCATAATTCCAAGTGGCATCGGAAATATCCATGGATCAACTGGGCCATATTTACAAACGCTATTTATTGATATTCATTGGGAAATCGATCTACGATCGAGGTCATAGATTTTCAATCGTTATCATAGTTTTAGCTCATTTTAACAATTGTTAAACTGATCATTAAAGGCACGGTATCACTAAAAAGCGAAAATGCTTCACAATATGGCCACATGTACAATATCAGTACTGCAACACCTTGTTTTTTTAGAAATTCATCCAGCGTGAGAGAAAATGATCATGCAGCAAATTCAGGAACCCAACCATTTATTTGTGTTGGCAGTTCCACCACACCAATCAATACCAGGGTATATTAAAGTCCCCCATAATCAGAACGCCCCCCCCAAACTTGGAGTTTGCTCATTGACTTGCAAAGCTGACACGCTCCCTCCTGCTTGCATTTGGCTTTATCTTTAGCATAACCCCCTTCCTGCTGGCCAATTCCACCCATGTTGCCTCGCTTAACATCAGCCACAAAAGACTTATGAAAATGCCATGGACAAAGACTTATGACAATGCTATTTTGCAGAATCCATATAGTATCATGAAATATAGTAGTTGAAAAAATAAGGGATTGCACAATTCATTTACACACTCAACCTTCATTACACATTAAAAGGATAGAACAGCTTGACACAGACTGAAATTATGAATAATAGTCAGCAGAAACGGGAATTTTAGGTTATTGGGGTTCAAGGCTATCTAGCAGTTCCAGTTTGCTGTTGAGAGTTACATGTATTGTCATGCCACGGGTGAACTTCAAAGAGTAACAAATATTGTGGAAGCTGGGTACCTAGGGTGACCAGAATGGTCGACATATTCTGATTGAGGTTACTGTCATTTACACATAGAAAATTCTTGGGTTCAATCTGTTAACTATTCTGTCAAAAACTGGTGTTCAATTTCCCCTTTATACATTGGTAGAAATTAAGGAAATGTAGTAGTTAAAATATCAGCAGGTTGGACAGGTCCATGAGGCTACAGATGCCATAGAAACAGTCCCTGGTTTGTACAGATCCCTACATATGGTTTGTGATTTGAAAGATGTGGCTTGGTTCTTTTGCAAAATGCTGTAAGGCTAAAAGATGTAAACCTGACAATGTTACCATTTACAATATACATACTTTCTTCCCTGATGCTGCCTAATTCCATTTCTTCCAAGCTTTACATTACACTCCTCCATCCAATATCACCATTTCCATATACCTGTTCACATATTGAAAGATTAAACTTGAAATAATATAACTTAAAAGGAAAGCCTAAACCTTAAAAAAAGTTGAGTAACGTAAGTATCTATTTACTAAAAAAGGTTGTCAATATGCACGGACGGGACCTTCCTGCTCGTGCTGGCCAGTGACATAATTTAACCAACGCCCACAGGTGGCGGGAAGCACGCCAATGGGTGGGATGGAGGTGCATGGTTTGCTGGTGGTGTGCACCGCTGGAGGGAGGGCAGGGTAACGAGCTGCAGGGACGATTATCAGTTGCACCAGATTGCCGCATACAAACATATTATATGGGCGGTGCTTAAAAAATATGATAATGTATGGAACCAATTAACAATTTTTGGTTGTTTTTGTTCTTTAAAAAAATTGACATGCAGACAATTGTTTCCCATGGACCTAGCTAATTTAAAGGATTAAGCAGTCAATGAAAGACTTATGTCCATAAAATGTTTGTAATTAAATGGCCAACCTTTTCCAGCAAAAGGGATTTCTAAACCAAACAAAGGATACAGAGATTTGATGTGCAATTTTCTTAAGTGGTAGATACAATGTGAAGACTTAATTGTTTTAAAAACCATTGCTAAAAGTGCAGTGTCAGGGGTAACCTGATTAAAAGGCAGTGGTAGAAGCAATTTGCTTTAAAACGTTCACTCATTAATTCAACTCAATATTTTGCAGACCACAAGTAAACTGTGATTATTAACTATTAAAGGGTATCTCCACTGATGTAAAAACGTTTTTTTTTTTCTTTTTTCTATTGATATTACACCTTCCCCAAAACCTCCCCCTACCTTTATTATCTCCAAAAAATGCTCTTTTTCTTTGCAGCCAGCAGGGGAAGTTCTGCTCGTTCTGCTACTGTGCTGGGCAGGCTGTCAGTCAATGTGCATCATCACATGCATATTCATGATTTCTGTCACACCGACTTAACCCAGTGATGCCTGATGTATGGTTATTTTACAGACACCTGTTCCCTTTCATCCAGTGAGTTTTAAGGTTTATAAAGCAGACAGAAGTTTTTATGAATCATTTAAGTAGAAGTGTGCGCTGAAGTTTGTGTTATGGTTGTGTACACTGTGACAGTTCACATAATCTGACCTTTCATACATGGAACTCTCCAGGATGTTATAGTTACATAGGGGTGATATCCAGATTAGCTCTCTTAGGATGAACTTGCAACTGGTATCTGCCCCATTCCCCCTGCCCTGTTCAGTGTTTGGTCTATAAAGCAATGACCAGGACAAAGAGGGACGTGTCTTTAGCCTAAATTGAGCCAGTGTCCTGTGAGTTTCCAGATCTCCATGCCCAGTAAGTTAATTTGCACTCGAGGGCAGTAATGGCTCCCAGGGCCCCCCGACCCTAGGTGCTGGATATTGGCTGAGAAAACAGTAAGTTACCCACAGGTGGCTGGTCCCTTCCTGGGAGTGCTCACACAGTGGAGGAGGGATCTGCACACAGGCTCTTTTCCTGTTTCACAAGGCACAGCTTCCCCGGCAGGACTGACACCCCCCCCCCCCATACTTCTTACAATAGCATTCCAGGATCCCGAGGATGCACTGATGACCATTCTCTCAGCAGTGTAACAAGGGGAGGAAAGCGTTGCCTTTATTGACTTCTCTTCTCATCCCGATCTCTCTGTAACGCTGGCCCTGGTGAACAGCTGCAGCACTGGTAGCCATGGGAACATGACGCACTGTTCCCATTGGTGACAGACAATAATTGAGGTTACTTCTCCCGACTACGGAAGTCCGCTTCTGCGCATTCGCGAAATGTGAACGCGCGTCGGCAGGTTCTCTGGCTGGCGTGAACAAAAATGACGCGGATCTGATGCCTGTAATGCGTACAGGCATCTGAAGCTAAATATCGTTGGCTGTATTGCTCTGAGGAGTATAATTCAGGGTAGTGGCTAACTTTAATAACTGTACTATTGAAGGCTAAATTGATATTTTTGCAGTGGAGATACCCTTTAAGCATTTATAATTATGACCAATATTTTATTGACGAAATATTGACTACAGTGCACAAAACACTTTCATCCTCTAGTAAGCCCAGCCCAACACATATAATTAGTACAAGCAATATCCTTCAGCAGAATCCTAGACATTAACTGGTTTTTAATTGTCACCCTTCTACTTTCCCAATCCCATTTTCAGTTCACATAGCTATTTCATTAAAAAATAATAGGACAATGGTTGTTAATAAGAACATTATTTTCTCCTCCCCAACCCAGAAAAATCCTTAACATGGCATTTCCTGGGAATGACATGCAAATTGCTGAAAATGATCAGTAACAAACTAATCCAGGGCTTAGAAGTTTGCTTTAGCACAGGAAATGGAATCCATGGAGATTTTCCATTTACCCTCCCACTCTTCTTATATTTTTATTAAGACCGATGTGAGACACTGGAGATCCTAGGCAATAATATCCTTAGTATGTCCAAACGCTTTACTGCAGTGAGCTTGGCAACTGACTGGACACAATGTCCAAAGTCAACATTCTCTATCCATTGCAGAGACCAACCTGTCGGTTCTTGGGCCGCCAGATGTTTTACTGGGGAACAAAACAGTGTGAGGTAAAGTTCTCGCTTCCCCAACAAAATGACACTCCTATTTCACCCTCATATATTTCTTTTTTAACACTAAATTGGCTTTTAGCAAGAAAGGAACAATATTTACATTACTCTGAAATCAGGTCTAGAACATTGTCTGTCTTAAACGATTTATTTTAAACAAGTCTCATTTCCTTTATGTCAAGATCTACAGAGATAGAAGGAAGCAGTTTTTGGTATTAAATATATTTTATCATCCTGAAATTATACATTTTAAGGTATATTGCCAATCCAAACTAAAAATAAAGACAGTGTTTATAAGTCAATAAGAAGTCTAAATAAAATGCTACAAATTGTAGTGTATGCATAATACTACTGTATATGTACCAGAGTCAATGTAAAGCATCCCTTTAAAGGAAAATCCATGCTTCTTTCATCCTTGGGAAGCAGCCATTATCATGCACATGTGCAGTAGATCTAGGATGCATTCAGCCTGTACAGTTATGGAATGATATACCAGTCAAATAGAGAATAAGCTTATATAAGGCTTTGAGTTAGTGAACCTCAATACCAATAGATATAGCTGGTATCAACCAATGCCACATACCGCCTATGTCCTTAATGCTATAATGTTTATATACTGTAGTGCTCTATAGTTTTAAAATTTTTTTTAATTTACGGTGTAAAAAATATTGAGTTTGTAGGTCACACCTACTAGACAGCCATCAAATTATTAAGTTCGCTTAGAAGTCATTGGTAGAATTGACATCCATAACTTGACTGTTATAATTAAGGATGATATACTTTTATTATTGAACACATGTAAGATAATACATCCCTTAACCCAGAGCCATGTAGACCTGGATGGCTTACCTAGACAGACCTTGCTGAAACTGGCTTGGCCTGGTTTGATTCTACAGTAGAAAGGCCTGGCTTTAGCTAATGAACTTTGTTCACACTGGGTGTATGGCTTTCTGGATTGCCTGTCTTGGCATGGGTAAGTCTAGGATTGAACAGCTAATCTAAAGAGACTGGGGTGAATAGGTTGGTACATGAGCTAGCAAGGATAGGCCTGGGCTCAGGGGTGTTCCTATGGTTTGACACATGAAACACTTTTAAATGCCGCCTATTGCAGACGGGGTCGGCACAGAAGCAGGGCATGGCTTCATCAGGAAACATAGGTGTGGCTTGTGGAGGTGGGTATGGTGGGCTGACTAACACTGACTGGTGAACTGGAGGGCGACTTAACACTGATTGGTGGAGTGGTGCTGAAATGTGGTATTGTAGGGAGAGGATTTTTTTAATTGCCATCTTTTAAGTTGACCACAGGGGACACCCTGAACAAATGTTTCAGTTTGCTTCATGGTAGGGGCACCCTGCCTGGGTTAACTGACTGGCCTTTAGTTGGGTGAATCTTTTGAACTAGATGGAAATATGTCTTTATTCAAAATTAAAAACTTTACTTACTATACTGATAACTTGTCATGACTCATGGGGTTATTTGAATAACCTGTTGATAAATCTAATAAAAACATATTCCTGAAACCATATTAGCATATAGTTACAAATAGGTGGAATGTATATAAGCATGTTGGGGAAAATAAATATTTCCCCTTTTTGCAACTTTTCTTTTCGGCTGTTCATAAAAAGCAATCATAGTTGCAACTGTTTTTATGGGTAAGAAGGAGATAAACCATCAATGCTGATGTGCAAAAGTAATCAATAGTAACAGGAAACATTTAGATTGCTGCTAAGTTCCTGAATAAAAATTTCACATGTCCTCATTCGGATATATTTACTGCTGAATAAATATCAAAAACAGGCTTTTGTTGGGTTATTATTACAGTGAACTTATCGCTCTCCGTCTCTTATCAGAGTTTAGATTCTAAAATATTTCAGTCTAGATGATGTTAAATTACAGATGTCTGTCTTATTTTCTTAGTGATATATCTGCCAAACAAGCTTGCTTTATTCCAGACCATAAACATTTAAGCCATTGGGGGGAGGGTGTGGAATTTGAGCAGTTCCTAGAAAACATTTTCAGAAATCAGACATTTTACTGTTTATATAATATTTATATGTAAAGTACCAGTACCAGTTTGCCCGTCAGTAAAACGCGTCAGTCCAGTTTGCCAGTCAGTGAACCAATCCATCAGTCCCAGTTTGCCAGTCAGTTAGCCAGTCCATCAGTCCCGGTTTGCCAGTCAGTGAACTGTTCATCAGTACCAGTTTTCAAGTCAGTAAACCAGTCCATCAGTCCTAGTTTGCCAGTAGAGAATCAGTGTATCAGTCACAGTTTGCCAGTCAGTGAAACAGTCCATCATTCCCAGTTTGCCAGTCAGTGAACCAGTCCATCAGTCCGTTTTGCCAGTTAGAGAACCAGTCTATCAGTCCAGTTGCCAGTCAGTGAACCAGTCCATCAGTACCAGTTTGCCCATCAGTCCATCAGTAAACCAGTCCATCAGTCCCAGTTTGCCAGTCACTGAACCAATCCATCAATCCCAGTTTGCTAGTCAGTGAACCAGCCATCAGTCCTAGTTTGCAGTTAGAGAACCAGTGAATCAGTCCCAGTTTGCCAGTCAGAACCAGTCCACAGTCCAGTTGCCATCAGTCCATCAGTAAAACCAGTCCATCAGTCCGAGTTTGCCAGTCACTGAACCAATCCATCAATCCCAGTTTGCTAGTCAGTGAACCAGTCCACAGTCTCAGTTTGCCAGTCAGTGGACCAGTTCATCAGTACCAGTTTGCAAGTCAGTAAACCCGTCCATCAGTCCTAGTTTGCAAGTCCCGGTTTGCCAGTCAGTGAACCTGTCATCAGTACCAGTTTTCAAGTCAGTAACCGTCCTAATCAGTTTGCAGTCAGAGAATCAGTGTATCAGTCACAGTTTGCCAGTCAGTGAAAAAGTCCATCATTCCCAGTTGCCAGTCAGTGAACCAGTCCATCAGTCCTAGTTTGCCAGTTAGAGAACCAGTCTATCAGTCCCAGTTTGCCAGTCAGTGAACCAGTCCATCAGTACCAGTTTGCCCATCCGTCCATCAGAAACAGTCCATCAGTCCCAGTTTGCCAGTCACTGAACCAATCCATCAATCCCAGTTTGCTAGTCAGTGAACCAGTCCATCAGTCCTAGTTTGCCAGTTAGAGAACCAGTGGTCAGTCCCAGTTTGCCAGTCAGTTAACAGTCCATCAGTACCAGTTGCCCATCAGTCCATCAGAACCATCAATCAGTCCGAGAGTTGCCAGTCAATGAACAAATCCATCAATCCCAGTTTGCTAGTCAGTGAACCAGTCCATCAGTCCCAGTTTGCCAGTCAGTGGACCAGTTCATCAGTACCAGTTTGCAAGTCAGTAAACCAGTCCATCAGTCCTAGTTTGCAAGTCAGTGAACCAGTCCATCAGTCCCAGTTTGCCAGTCAGAGAGCCAGTCCCTCAGTCCCAGTTTGCCAGTCAGCAAACCAGTTCATCAGTACCAGTTTTCCAGTCAGTAAACCAGTCAGTGAACCAATCCATTAATAAAAGTTTGCCAGTGAACTGGTCCACCGGTCCCAGTTTGCCAGTCAGTGAACCAGTCCATCAGCCTGTTTGCCAGTCAGTAAACCAGTCCATCAATCCCAGTTTGCTAGTCAGCAAACCAGTCCATCAGTCCCAGTTTGCCAGTCAGAGAGCCAG